>SJYC01025515.1:0-20901 GCA_006408675.1 Madoqua kirkii | reverse complement strand
ACTCACATGAAATAAACTTTTTATGAAAAATATTTTTTAAGCCCATAGTAATGTTGCCTTTACTTTCTTTTTTTAATAAATTTTTATTTTTACTTTATTTGCTTTACAATACTGTATTGGTTTTGCCATACATTGACATGAATCCTCCACGGATGTACATGAGTTCCCAATCCTGAACCCGCCTCCCACCTCCCACTCCGTATCATCTCTCTGGATCATCCTCGTGCTGCCTTTACTTTCTAACTTTGCCTAAATTTGGTTAACACAGTGGAGTAGGTTATTCATGGGAATATTCTCTCTCATCCATCTTTGCCCGATAGATAGAAAAATAGATTAGATTGAACAACTGCTTTATTATAATATCTTGTTCCAAAAAGTTTTATGGAAAGGTTTAGGATCCCAGGTTCTTTTGTAAAACTGTGTTGGTTAAGATGTTTAATTGGGGTTACTCTCTGCTTACATATAGCATTGTAGCCCTTCTGCTTCTTGGCGTGAAATAGGCTGCTTGCAGAACTTGGTCAGTGTCAAAAGATTAGATGTATTAGACATGGTAGATTTCTATTTACAGATGTGTTTATAAGCATGCCTAGCAATAAGAAAATCATACTTCTTATAATTCACCCAAGTTATCTTTGGAAGTTTCCTGTGGGAAAATTTTGGCGTGGGGTTCTGTAAAAATCTTCAGAACACTGACAAGAGTATGGAATGACCATTCTTCCCTGAAAAGTTGTCTTCTACCAGATTTGAAAATGTTTTTTTTCAGGCTGATGAAATGGTTTCTAAATTAACAACAATTGGCAGGGGAAAAGGGAGAGCAGAAGTCAAATTCCTAGCCCTTCTTTGTGGTGGTCTACAGGGCAGGTGAAGTGAAGTGAAAGTCACTCAGGCATGTCTGACTCTTTCTGGACATGACTCATGGAATTCTCCAGGGAGAATACTGGAGTAGATAGCCATTCCCTTCACCAGGGGATCTTCTACAGGGCAGGTGAAGTGAAGTGAAAGTCACTCAGGCATGTCTGACTCTTTCTGGACATGACTCATGGAATTCTCCAGGGAGAATACTGGAGTAGATAGCCATTCCCTTCACCAGGGGATCTTCCCAACCCAGGGATCGAACCCAAGTCTCTCACATTGCAGGCAGTTCTTTACCTGAGCCACTAGGGATGTTAGAGGGGTAAATAAGCAGTGTTCTCTTTAACTTATTACTTTCCTCATTTAAAGTCATTTTAAAGGATAAAAGACAAATTAACTATCACAAATTTATAAATCAGTAAGAAACATTATAGGGTGAAATAGATAAATGAATAAAAACTAGAGTCAGAGAGACTATCACCTGATGAATGGACAAGTGAAATGTGGTATGTCCTCACAGTGGAATGTTACTGGGCAATAAAGAAAAAGAAGTTAAACACTGAAAAATGCTACAGCTTGGATTGAAAGCATTATGCTAATAAGCCAGTCATGAAAGACCACAGATTGTGTGATTCCATTTGTATGAAATGTCAAAACCGTCCAGTGGATAGCGACAGAAAGTAGATTAGCGTTTGCCTGGAGCTAGGTTGATGCAGGGGCCTGCAGTGGAGGTGGAGGGATTGCTAAGAGATGAAAGATTTTAGGGAAATGAAAATATTCTGAAATTGTGAAGGATGCACAACTCTAAATGTTCTAAAAACTGTTGAATTGTAATCTTTAAACGGGTGAGTCTTACGGTGTGTGAATTACATCTCAATAAAAGGTTGTTTTTGTCTTTTCAGAGCATCTGGATTCTTCTTTCTACTGTGGCTGCCCTAGTTCACCACTTTGCTCAACAGCTTCCACAGTAGCCCCAGGGTAATTGCTGCAGCGTGCTGTGCTGTGCTTAGTCTACTTAGTCGTATCTGACTCTTTGCGACCCCATGGACTGTAGCCTGCCAGGCTCCTCTGTCCATGGGGATTCTCCAGACAACAAGAGTGGAGTGGGTTGCCTTGCCCTCCTCCAGGAGTGCTTCCTAACCCAGGGATTGAACCCAGGTCTCCTGCATTGCATTCAGCTTCTTTAACCTTCTGAGCTGCCAGGGAAGCCCAAGAATCCTGGAGAGGGTAGCATATCTCTTCTCCAGAGGGAACTTCTGACCCAAGAATCTAACCAGAGTCTCCCGCGTTGCAGGCGGATTCTTTACCCACTGAGCCACCAGGGAAGCCCCAGTGTCAAGTGCAGGTCGTAACATCCAAAGCAAGGAAGTTTTCCACAACATCCGTTTGTCACTGAGCATTATTTCGTTTTTGTTTCTGAAGCCTCCAGCAGACTTCCCATTTTCCCTACAAGGCAGAATCACTGCGGAATGAAAGTATTAGACTTGCTGAGACCAATCACGGTTCACCTCTTCTTGACTAATAGTGGCTTGAAGAGTTGTCCTTAAATCATGAGCCTGGTGGTGCAGTGGTAAAGAATCTGCCTGCCAGTGCAGGAGACGCAAGAGACATGGGTTTGATCCCTGGGTCAAGAAGACCCCCCTGGAGCAGGAAATGGCAACCCACTCGAGTATTCTTGCCTGGAAAATTCCACGGACGGAGAAACCTGGCAAGCTACAGTCCATCTAGGCACAAAGAGTTGGACATGACTAAGCACACACATGCACACCAGATATCTAAACAGATCTGCCATTTAGTCTGGGGTTGAGGACTGCAAAATTAAGGAGAAGCTTTTTTTAGCTCATGTTCCCTTAGCTACAAGTTATAGTTGCTAAAGAAAAAGTTATTCTGATACTTGTTAAAACAGTAAGGAAGACTTTATTCAAGGAGTTGACTCTATGCAATAGAAGTCAACTCTTTTGCAACTGAGGCAAGAGATCACTCAGCTCTGAACACAGCAGAGAGAGCTGGGGATTTATAGCCAACAAGCAGGGTAAAGGGGTCAGTGGTCAGAAAATTACTAAGCGGAGTATTAAGGGTAGGGATTTTGCTGAACTGGTTGCTCCTGCCAGCAGCACATGCTTGTCTCAAAGATTAAACTGCGCATGTCTAAGTGTGTAGGCTGGCGCAGTGAACCTGTGGATCGCTCGTTAAATCAGCGATGGTTCCTTTGGTCACTCATTCTTCTACTCGGATAACTAGTAATTCTAGACTTTCTTGCAGCAGGGATGTGTGCATTTATCAGGTCAAAACAGAATTCTTGCAAAAAGAAGGCCAAGAAATTAGCCATAAATAGTGAGGACTAGGAACTTGATCAGATATCAAGAGTTAATCAGGTATCAAGAGTGGGGGCATTCTTGATAAATTGACTTAGAAGGATTCCTGCTAAAATCGGACCTGGAAAAGGCAAGAGAGACTTGGAAAGCCAAAACTGAGGCCTAGTTAAGAAGAGGGCTAAGAGGAACATAACTAAAGTTTGGTCAAGGAGAAAGTCTTTGTCGTAGCTCATGTTTGGTGTTTTTTTGCTCTTTTCCCCTCTTATTATTTGGTTAAAGACTGACAAAGTAACTTCCCTCAGGTCTTCAATGCAATGTAACTTTTTCTTTACTTTTACTTCAAAAAGTATGTGTACCTATTCACTGAAAAAAAATTTAAGAAAAAAAACGTATAACATATTCTCATTTTTTCTGCATTTCCTTAAGTGAGACATAGTGTGTCAGTTCAGTCACTCAATCGTGTCTTGTTCTTTGCGACCCCATGAATCGCAGCACGCCAGGCCTCCCTGTCCATCACCAACTCCCAGAGTTCACTCAGACTCAAGTCCATCAAGTCGGTTATGCCATCCAGCCATCTCATCCTCTGTCGTCCCCTTCTCCTCCTGCCTGCAATCCCTGCCAGCATCAGTCTTTTCCAGTGAGTCAACTCTTCACATGAGGTGGCCAAAGTACTGAAGTTTCAGCTTCAGCATCATTCCCTCCAAAGAAATCCCAGGGTTGATCTCCTTCAGAATGGACTGGTTGGATCTCCTTGCAGTGCAAGGGACTCTCAAGAGTCTTCTCCAATACCACAGTTCAAAAGCATCAATTCTTCAGCACTCAACCTTCTTCACAGTCCAACTCTCACATCCATACATGACCACTGGAAAAACCATAGCCTTGACAGAGTGTATAGTCTTCATTAATTATTTAAATTAGAACTTTGGCTCACAGACACATTACTAACAGACCAATTTTAGTAAAATGAAATGAAATTGTGAGTACTACAGCTTCTATAAAACCTGAACTGGTGTGACCAAAACACTGATCGTCAACAGGACCTGCTATTCCTATATAAAATGCACTTGACATATTTCAAAAGCAAACTTCTATTCAGATAACTTAAAATATGACAATGCAGTGACTTTTAATCAGACTAGAATCAGAACAGGGAAAATGCATGTATAGTTTATTTTAAAATGCAAACCTGTGCAGTCCCTGACCGAAGAAACTAAGTGAAGTGAAGTTGCTCAGTCGTGTCCGACTCTTTTCGACTCCATGGACTGTAGCCTATCAGGCTCCTCCATCCATGGGATTTTCCAGGCAAGAGTACTGGAGTGGATTGCCATTTCCTTCTCCAGGGAATCTTCCCGACCGAGAGATCGAATCCAGGTCTCCCACATTGCAGGCAGACGCTTTACCGTCTGAGCCAAACCTAAGAGAATCCCCAAATCTCTTTGTTGTGTAGATTTTTTGGTTCTGCAAACACATTTTCCCCTCGGAAGCAACATCACAACACTAGCTAACAGGTTAGTCCCAAGAGATTGTTTAGCCCATTGAACTTTATCTAATTGAATTTGTAATATTAATAGTAACCATAAGCCTTTCTGAACCTGTGATTGGGAGGAGAAATAGACGGAAAGGTGCTTGAGCTTTGGCACCAGCAGTTTCTGGTTGTACTGAGGAAGGGGTGATGGTAGTGGAGGAGACTGGTAGAAATAGCTTGCTGTGTAGAAGTGGGGAGTGCATCTGAGACGAGCGGTGCAGTGGTTATTTAGTCTGTAAGTCTGCAGTGGTTGGAAAATGAATGTACCTTAAAAATACTCCAACTTGACATGTACTTTTTGAAAGGCTTATCACAGTAAATATAGCTCTTTAGGCAAACATGCAGTTTATTAAAGTGGTTCAGTTACCATGGCAACATATCTGGAATTTATAGCTCCTTATTTTGAGAGGGCTTCATTTCCACCTTCTGAGGCACTGAAATCCAAGGCTAAAGTTCTTAACAGCCTCCAATCTCATTGTATGAATTTTTAGTCTTTAGAAAACGTAGACGTACAAAATATAGCTTGGAGAGAATTAAGTCTTGTGACTTGATAGTCATATGCATGAATTTTAAATTGGCATTTTTCGATTTTAAAATGTTTTAAACCGTTTACTATTTTAAAATTTTAGAATTCTTACAAAGCTATATTGATCATAATTAGGAGAAATAGAAATTTCAAAAAAGTAACAGTCCCCTAAATTTATTCCCTGGAGGCAACCTCATTCTTTTCTTGTAGCTGATTTTGAGAGATTTACTTCAGATCCCTCAGCAATGGGTTTATCTTGCTTCTTGGTGGTGTTACTGCTTGCTTTGCAGCAAATGTCATTTTAGGTGTCATCAATTGGTTTCTCTATATGTAAGATAAAATTTTAGCCCTTTCAGTCTTCAGACCCACCCTCACATCCAGACCTTTCCCCTGTTCCCATTCTTCAAACAGCAATAGATAGGGAGATAGACAAATTGATAGATTGATGGATCAATAGATAGAAATGGATGAAGAGAGGGAGAAAGGTATAGTTTTACTGATTTTATATAAATTTATACTAACTTTGGCTTGATCAGTATTCAAATTGTACATTATTAGAACCATGTTTATAATATTTACAGATGAACAATACAATATACTATGGATATTTTTTTTCTTTTATGACTCATTTTTCACTAATTCAGCCTCAAACTTTACCTTAGTTGTCCAGTCTCCTTGCAATATCTTTAAATGTTAGCGTTGCATCAATTTTATCCACTTAACAAAATTTCTCCTGTAGCATTTGATCAGCTGCAGTCTGGACGGTTTTTCTTTAGGTTTGCTGTGGACCTGTCATCAGGGATTTTTATCTATTTTTCCCTTGTACTGAATTGCTTCTTTTTCAAATATATATATATATATATATAATTCTTTATTTTTTTATTCCTTTATTTTGCTGTACATTTTCCAGTAGCCTCCCAAGAAAGGGTGCATTGGCAGTAAATTATTTGAAACTCTGCATATCTGAAAATGTCTTTGTTCTACTTTTAATATCTGATTTTTAATTTGGCTGGATATGAATTGTTAGTTAGAAATCGTTTTCTCTCATTCAGTATCAATGTTGAGATAACCAGTGCCATTCAGATTTTTTATTCTGTTTTGTTTCTGTGAAATCTGTTCCTCCCTTCTCTAGAGACTTGTAGAGTTCTTTCTTTGTTCCCAGAGTCCTAAGATTTCATGATTATGGACCTTGCTCTGGGTCCATTTTCATCTGTTAGGAAAGATCTTCACTGGGCATTTTCCAGTTTCTATTTTGGGAACTTCCAGTTTAAGTTCTGTAAAATATTCTTTTTTTTTTAATTTCTATTTTTTTCTGTGTTGTTTTCTAGAACTTTAATTATTCACATATGTTTTTCATGGTCTGGTTCCCTAGTCATATTTTATATTTTCTCTTATTATTATTTTATATTTCCATCTACTTCCTGGCAGCTTTCCTCAGCTTGCTGCTGCTGCTGCTGCTCAGTCGCTTCGGTCATGTCCGACTCTGTGTGACCCCATGGACGGCACCCCACCAGGCTCCCCCGTCCCTAGGATTCTCCAGGCAAGAGCCCTGGAGCTTAGTGACCAGTAGATTCTTCATTTCTGCTATTATAGTTTTAATTTCCAAGAGAATTCTGCCCGACTCTCCCCACTCTTTTTTTTTCTTTTTGTAGTATCCTGTTCTAGTTTGGTTTTTTTCTCTCTCTGCATTGTTGATCTATTTATGTAGGTTGCTTTCCACAAATGTCTGGTGGGTTTTTTTTGTTTGTTTGCTTGCTTTTATTTATAAGACTTTAAACGCTAACTAGGAGCTCTTCATGGATATGTAGAGTTACCATGTTTATTGAAGGATAATAATTGAGTGATCTGATTGGGATGTCTTGTTGAGGAACCCCAATATCAGTATCTTTAGTCTTTTTTTACTGGTCTATTTTTCCTGAAAAGAACCATTTTACACGATTCTTCTCCCTTGCCTAAATCTCTGTTTGGGGACCCTAGGGAATAAAAAAAAGTGGAGAGAGAGGGTCAGATTTCACCATTTGTTATGTAACTTACATCTAATCCCCTTGATTTTTTGCAGGATGACCTACCATCAGTATAGGATTCCTACATCTGGATAACCTCTGTTTTGCCCTCTCCAGAAAATAAATTTATAGTTTTCTTCCAGGATAGATTGGGAGATCACCTCTTATGTGGAATGGGTAGAGAAAGGCTATGGATCAGCGCAGCACATATTCAGCTACTTAAACATTTTTTCAGTCTTCCTATTTTAGCCACATCCCTCTCCTCACTTCCAGAGGTGACATTTCCTGATCCTTTTCTGATCACACCATTTAAACCAGGTACTTCTCAACACTCCATACTGGCAGCTTAAGAACTGTCAGGTTGGCTAATCAGTTACCAGGCATCTGTCTGCTTTTTCACTTGCAAAGTTTTGTTGCTATTGATCCTTCTCCAACCTCTTTTTCTCTATACATTTTTCTGTCATTTAAATATAGCACTGAGGAGTGGAGGTTAAATATATTCAGCCTGCTATCTTTTCCCAAAACGTCTAATTTTTTTAACAGTTAAGAGATACTGTATTCGTGTTTTAAATTTAATTCTTGCTATCCATTTTAAATTTAACTTCTGTGTAATTCATCTCATATCGATTTCTTATGCTTAACCAGTAACCTGGCCTCTAGCTAGCTAAGAAAAGCCTATTCAGTATAAGCTTTCATGATCTTTCCCCCATCTGCCTCACGATTTCTTTGTCTCCCTCCCTGTTCTCTCTCACCTCCCTACTGAGTTCTTAATGCCATCACTCCAGCCTCTTCTGCAAACTTCTCCATCCTGGAGACAAGCACAGTCCCCTCATTTCTTATTTTTCTCAGTCTTTCTACACCTTTAACAGCCTTTTTGTAAATCTACCTTAGTTTCTTAGTTAAAAAGAAATGAAAAAACAACTTTCCTTAACCCTTGAACTTCAGCTCCGTTTTCTTATTCTTTTTCAGTTTCTGTCCCACACACACGAAATGCCATTTGATTGACTTTTTATCTTCCGTTTTCTCCTTCACTCTGTTCCACTTACTCCTCTGTATGAGCTTTTTTTTTGAAAATTACTTTCTGAACAAAACCACCAACTGCTTCCTCACCATGGCTTACCTGACTACCCACTTTGCTTTGAGACTCCTTCTCTATCTTGTTGTTGTTATTTTCCATCTAAATTCTTATCTTGTTTTTGTTTTACTTCTCAGTTTTTTTCCGTCTCATGTTCCTCTTCTTTCACGCGTTGCTTTAGATGTGGGCTTCTACTATAGGGTGCCTTGATGACAAAACAGTTAAAGTTCATAGAAACTTACTGATTTTCAGGTTTTCTTGCTTTACTAAAGTGGCATGATTTCTTATAAACATTTTTATGACATTAATGAGATTTAACTTTTTATATTTAGGCAGGTGCTGTAAAGGATTATATTAAGATGATGCTTCAGAATGATTCACTTAAATTTCTGGTTTTTGCTCACCATTTAAGCATGCTCCAAGCTTGCACAGAAGCCGTTATAGAAAACAAGGTATGTTACCATTTATTTATGAAACACTACTTAGGATGCAGTTTTTATATCCTGAACATCAATTGTAGTTTTTATAATTGAGGTGGGGTTTTTTTTTGCCTTCTTCAGATTATGTGATGTATATCTCTAAATTATTATTACATATTTTATTGCAAATTATACAAGTATATATATATTCTGAATTATACTAATATTGGGATCCACAGGGGGTGCAGTGGTAAAGAATCCTCCTGCCAGTGCAGGAAATGCAAGAGACACAGGTTTGATCCCTGTGTTGGAAAGATCCCAGTAGGAAATGGCCACCTACTCCAGTATTCTTGCCTAGAAAGTTCCATGGACAGAGGAGCCTGGCAAGCTATAGTCCATGAGGTCTCAAGAGTTGATCACCACTGAGCACGCACATATACACTAATATTACATTTCCATTGTGTTGATAATATACTACTAATATTTCCCTTTTATACCAGTCATAATACCCCATTGATCAAATCGGATGGATGGATTAAACTATGCTGCCTTGATAGACTATCATGTAAATTCTGTTTTTGTTACTGGATAAACCATTTGAGATTGGTATAGGCAATTAAAATTATTGTTTACCCACATGGTGGCCTAGAATGTGGGTGATTTCGAGGGGAAAGGAAGACAGTTTTGTTACCCAGCTTCAGTCATACTTTTTAAACATCTAGGCAGCCTACTGTATGGAATATCATTATTAAGATTCAGTGTGGGTGAGTCTGGAACATACAGCCAGGTAAGCCCCTGAAACATGCTGGCTTCCCTGCCTTTAGGCCCACCTTGTTCCCCAACAGCACTATCAGAGCAGATCTGCCGTTTTTCTTTCCAGGTTTAAACCTGCTGCTCCTCTGTGTGTGCTAAAGCCTTCTTGAGATGCTCTGAATCAGCCAGAGGAAGTTCCCAACAAATTATAAGAGCTTAATATCCGTGTAATATCAGAACCGCTTGCTGGTGCAGTTAGCTTTTTTAAAGGGAGGAATAAAGCCATGTTTTTTAAAACTTTGTGTACTTTTTTCAAGTATTTACTAATTAGTCATTAACATTACCAAAGAAATAATTCTAGTCTTTCCTTCATAGAATGATTTATAACAATATAACATAGTAAAGTGCTATATATTAAAGGGATGCCTTCTCATTATCATATAGTATCTGTGATAGATCCTCTGAGGAAGAATTAATTAGCCTTAGAAATAATTTTTAAATGATTGAACAGTATTAGATGTTTAATTCTGATTCCATTATACCTTAAAACTATTGGAATATATTCCAAGTTGTGTCTCATCTTCCCACTCCCGCTTTAATGGTGTGTTTAGAATTCCACTTAATGCCACTAAGAGTTAAAAATGTGGGTCGTCATGGTGTTGGAGGTTAATTTCTCCCAAACTCTCCTTTGTCTGACAGTATGTTTTCTTTAGAAAGACCTTCAGAAGATTTTATAGTCTCTGTTGATGGATCACTGGTCAATTTATATCTGTTTATGAGGACATAGGAAAGTTGATAAGGGACATTCTATTAAATCATTAATTTGCTGCTTCACTTATAAAACTGTCTCAAGTATTTAAGGCAATATTTTCCATAAAAGTGCATATAAAAATGAGACAATTTGAAATTCAGGGCTTATGCCAGTTTTTACAAATTTGAGTAATAAGTTTTTAAAAACTATTCTTATGTACACTGACTTCTCATATTTTCTAAACTCATATTGTTCCTAAAAGACAGCACGGTTCAATTTAGTACTTAATATTTCCTTCTTTTTTAAAAATGTGTTTGTGTGTCTTGGTTCCTACCTCAGTAGAGATGACCAAATCACATATTTCTTTTAAATTTAAAATGGGAAAAAGATGACTCAAATGCTACTTTAAAAAAGATGTTTTCCCAGTTAATGTTACAACATTTCAGGACTGCTCTTCCTGAATCCCAAATACATGGGCTGAATCCACTTTTTCTCACATGTCTGACTGTATTTTCACTTTGGAATTAGTGGTTCTGTAACTTTAAAATTAGTGTAATCCATCTTTCAAAGTTTGTATATCATTTTACCTAGAACATTACTGAAGACAATAATCCAGTTACGATTATGGAACTCCTGTTATATCTGTGACATCACAGTTGGCATTGATGGTTAGACATAGCTAGCACTCTCAAGTAGCTTAAAATATTTAAAAATAAGGAATTTTTATAAGCAAGTATTAAGAAATCTGGTTAAGAGTCTTCTTATACAATGTTTACTAACCTGTCATTTTCACCAGTTTCTGTTTTATTGTGTGAACATAAAAATAAGCTGTAACATGTATGTAATAAGATGGAGCTTGTCCTAATTTTGCCATTTCCCTTGTTATTGATGGTAGACTCGTTACATCAGGATAGATGGAAGTGTTCCGTCTTCAGAAAGAATACATCTGGTTAATCAGTTTCAAAAGGATCCTGAGACTCGTGTGGCTATCCTCAGCATTCAGGCTGCTGGTCAGGTAAGAAGTTTCACGTCTGAATTTGATAATGAAATGCTGAGATAATAAAAAGGCCATTAACCTTAACTATAACTTCCTATTTGGTGTGATAAATACTCATTCCACCTTGGAGAGTGCTAGAAAGTGTAACAGAAGGAGATCTCAACACCTCTGATTATAAGCTTCCTGAATTTTCAAGTAAAGAATTTCCTGAAAGAGTAAAGTTAATTTCATTATAATGTTTTCCCATGATGTTTTGTATAGCATTTTCTCATCCCTTTCTTACAGCACTTATCTTACTTGGTTGTTTTCATCAGAGTCTGTGAGGCACGGTGGCCTGAGGAAAAAAAGAATTCCCCTGTCTTTCTGAATTTTTTGTGGAGTGCCCTTAGTTTGTTCCTTGAATTAGGTTTGGCTACAAGTAAATGAAAATCCAAATTAACAATGACTTAAATACACAAAATTTCACTCTTGGATACATATAGTCCAAGGCTGGTTCACTCCTAGCAGGTATCTCATCTAAGAGTCCTGCTAGAGCTCACTCTGATCCAGGCAGCTGAATGGACAAAGGCATGCTACATCTCACTGGCCTGCAGTTATTCCCAGAGCCACAACTGTCTTCAAAGGAAACTGGAAACAGTAGCCTTTATTGATCATCAGGTGTTACATTACAAAGGAGTAAGAAAAGAATAGATATTGGTCTGTATTACCCACTATAGAAGGGGACCCTTCTGAACATATTTCCTACTAGCATTCTAGAATATTTTGATGTAAATATCTAAGCCAGGATATTTAACAGAGGGAAAAGCAATTGAGCATATTGTTGTTAAATATCCAGCCTGGTATATGGCAGATCTGGCAACTTCTGTGGATTCTGGAATCTGGACCAAGGCCAAAGTTCTCCTTTTAGTGAGCTAATTGATGTATATAAAATTGTCTATGTAGAGAGAATCCATGAAGATGAAGAAGTTCTAGAACTCACTAGGAGTTCTAATCAAAAAGATGGTTGGCTCAACACTTTCATGTTGCATTGAATTTCTGGTAGTCTGAGTTTTATATCTGTTAGAATATTTCAGCCATGGAAAATATAAAAAAGAGCTTAAAAGTAGAAAGGGAATACCAATAGCTTGGGAGAAGATAAGTAGGAAGAATCTGGGCAGGAGAGTCTGGGAGTGACCTGATAAAAGACTTTCTGAAATTAAGATTGTACAAGGCAACTCACATTCTATTCAAGGCTGTATTCCTGAAGGCCTTGTATAATTCAAAACTTAATACCCTTGAATGCTATTAATAAAATCTTCATCAGAATGAAGGAAAGTAGAAACGGCTTTGTCCTAGAAGTTTCTGAATCTTCCGTTATAGTTTAGTATTAATAGCATCTTTGAGTGATTTGATCTTGCCAACATATTTTCCCTTTTTTTTTTTAATATGGTCATATGATACTTTTTACACTTTTATGATACTTTTTACTTTAAATGCTACTTAATTTTTTTTGCATTATCTCTGAGATTTTGCAGCATTTCAAATCCTAAATAGCAGCACAGTTTAACATGGTGTTTATTTGACTCTGTCCATGTTTTTATTACTTCCAAGTTCTGTTCCAACGTGGTTGATCTTCAACTTGAGAATGAGTGCCACTGTTTAATGAATGCTAATATGATGTTAAGTGATATTAAAATATTTTAAGTTAAAATAACATCAAAGCACCACAGCAGTCATGAGTCACTCACAGAAGTTCCAGGGCTTGTGAACAACAGCCATGGATTAGATGACACGACCGTAATATGGTCGGTGTTCCTACTGACCACGTAATACCAGCCACTACTATGTCAGTAACAAGCGTGGTCCACATTTCGCTTGACCTGCCCACTTTAAAGTCATGCATTTTTTAACACAGCTTGAAGAGACTTGCATTATTTCATGTATTAGTTATAAAACAAGACCTAGTTAATACTTTTAATGTCATACTGTTTCAAACTGATATAAAATACAGTTGCACAAAGATGCAACTGTATTGTATATATCAAGATACAAATCAGTAAACATCAGAATCTTTGGGATGCAACATGAGAAATTCCATAGATAGAAAAGGCTTTGACTATAGACATGATTTTCTTGCTTTATAAAACAGAATGAATTAAATGAATAGAGGATGTCATTGCTCCCTGCCTAGTTGCTATGGATACCATGTGTTAGAATTATATTCTCATTTATAATGTATTTTATTAGATTTTCCAATGGTAATGTGAACCCAGTATACATCAGAGGATAAAGTGATTTTGTTTATGTATACATCCGTCAAACTGACTTTTGAAATACTGAAATACCTTTTAAACATGGTCTTTGTAGTTCACCTGACTAATTTGCAGTAAGCAGTCTTCATTTATCTGAATTAAATTTTCTTAATTTGACTTAAAATGAAAGGCTGATTTGTTTCTAAGTCCTTCAGAGTTCTCTTGTCCAGTGAACGTCCTCAGAAAGACTTTATTATACATCGCTCTATGTTAAATTCTCAGATTATTTGCATCTCAGTCTTTGCTTTGGGCTTCCCTGGTGACTCAGACAGTAAAGAATCTGACTGCACTGCAGGAGACCAGGTTTGATTCCTGGGTCAGGAAGATCCTCTGGAGAAGGAAATGGCTATACACTCCAGTATTCTTGCCTGGAGATCTCTATGGACAGAGGAGCCTGGCAGGCCACAGGGAGTCTCAAAGAGTCGGACACAACTGAGCGTCTAACACTTTCACTTTTCACTTTTTTTCTTCATTTTGTTTTGCTTAGGGTTTGACATTTACTGCTGCAACTCATGTTGTGTTTGCTGAGTTGTACTGGGACCCTGGACACATAAAACAAGCGGAAGACCGTGCTCACCGGATTGGACAATGCAGTTCTGTGAATATTCACTACCTTATTGCAAATGGGACTCTAGACACCCTTATGTGGGGAATGTTGAATCGCAAGGTAAAGCTTGAATTTAAACCAGGTTACCAACTTACTCATAGCTTATTATGCATAGTTTGTATGAGTTAAGAGGCTGAGTTTTGGTGTTTTCAGGCAAAGCACATATATGTACACTAAGATATTAATGTTGATAGAGACCAAGTCCAGAACAGGCTTCAGTTGGTAGCGCTTTACCTGCTGCCCTTGGTAATAAGAGAGAGACATGAACTTACATGTGTTCCCATTGTCTTCCAAGTCCTTCTCTACCGTTTTACAGGCCCAGGGGAGGATGAGCTAGTAAGGAAACAAAAATTTTCATACCCCAAGTCCTTTTTGTAAGCTGAGAACATAAACTTTCTCAAAAGGATTCTTGAACCTTGAGTGATTCTTGATTCCTAAAGCCCATGATATATTGAAAAAATAAGATTTTCTTTATTGGATTGCTTGTGACTCAAATGCAAACCCAGGTTACTGCTTAGTAAATATCAGCTGTGAGGCGATCTGTCATAAAATCTATATGCTTTTCCATCTTACAGGCTCAGGTTACAGGAAGCACACTGAATGGGAGGAAGGAAAAACTTCAGGCCGAGGAGGGTGATAAAGAAAAATGGAATTTCCTGCAGTTTGCTGAAGCTTGGACTCCAAATGAAAGGTCTGAAGAGCTCAAGGATGAAATGTTATTCACTCGTGTAAGATTATATTCTTTTCTATTTATTTTAATACCATGAAACTATGACTTTACCATATATTGTTTTAAATAGCAATTTTCAGTTGTTCATGCTATTGAAAGGAGTCTCCATGTAAAGGTGAAAAAGCTCTGAGAACTAAAGGATGACTTTGATATAAGGAGGCTGTAAGAGTGGTTTGTATTTTTCAATAGTAATAGATCAGTGCTCACTGTTCAGCTCCTTTGAAAAACAAGGCAAGTAGAATTCCTGCCTTCAGGAGAAAATATGGGAGACTGTCTCTGAGACCCTGAGGGTAGGGAAAGATATATTAAATTTGCCACAAAGAGTGACATACACAAGTCTCATACTCAGTGAAGATATTTTGCATTACAGTGTTCAAGGTATATAACTTTATACAATTCAGCTAGTAAACCAAACAAGCTAGTAGAAAAAATAGGCAAACAATGTGAGCGTCAGAGATGACTTGCCTGAATAGACAAAACATGAAGAGAAATTAGCTTCTCCAAAATAAGACAAATTTATAAAGGTACCCTTTTCTCTTTACAATTTAGTATGTAATCTATGGTGTGATACTTTGAGATCACGTGACTATTACTGTTCCCAGAACCTTTCATGCCTTGGTTTTAGCATTCATTGATCTTTGCTGAAGCAGTTTTGAAACTGTGATTTTTTTTAAATTCCATCATTGCTTCTTCATTAGCTAGCATTTTTCTGTAGAGAAAAACTTCTCATTTCTTCCTTTTTAAAAAATATCACTATGAACTTGGGATTCTCTTATGATTTAGTGTGTTATAATCTTGGCCTTTTTTTTTAAGATCTGGCTGGAGGAAGCACCTTTATTTTATTTTATTGGGTTTTTGTTGTTGTTGGGGGTTTTTATTGAAGGATAGTTGGTTTATAATATTTGAATTCATCTCAGATGTACTGCAAAGTGATTCAGTTATGTGTTTTTTTTCAGATTATTTTCCATTATAGGTTATTATAAGATATTGAATACAGTTCCCTGTGCTATACAGTAGGACCTTATGTTTGTCTATTTTATGTGTAGTGGTTTGTGTCTGTGAAGATTATCCCATGCTCCCAGTTTGTTCCTCTCCACCCCCTTTCCCCTTTGGGAACCAGAAGGGTGTTTTCTGTCTGCGTGTCTCTCTGCTTTGTAAGTCAGTTCAGCTGTGTCATATTTTAGAGTCCTTATAGTGACTGCGTATGATACTCGTCTTTCTCTGACTTCGTTTGATAATCTCTAGGTTCACCCATGTTGCTGCAAATAGCATAGTTTCATTCTTTTTTATGGCTGAGGTGTATTGCTATGTTTATCTATCCATATATCTATCTATACCACAGCTTCTTTATGCATTCCTCTGTTGATGAACATTCAGGTTGCTTCCATGTCTTGGCTATTGTAAAGAGCGCTGCTATGAACATTGGGTGCATGTATCTTTTAGAATTATAGTTTTCTCCAGATATATGCCCGGAAGTGGGATTTGGGCTCATATGGTAACTCCATTTTTAGTTTTTTGAGGAATCAGCATATTGATTTTTCCTTATGACTGCACCAATTTACATTCCCACTAACAGTGCACTAGGGTTCTGTTTTCTCCACACCCTTTCCAGCATTTATTATTTGTAGACTTTCTGATGATGGCCATTCTGACTGGTTGTGAGAGATACTTCATTGTGGTTTTGACTTGTATTCTGTAATAATTAGTGATATTGCACTGCAGCTCAAGCATTTTTATAGGACCCAACAATTTTTATTTCTTACCAGGATCCATTTCCTGGTACATTTGCCCAAACATCTGTGCTGGACATGCAGACTCCTTTGTTAGACCTTAAGCATGCTGTGGAACTGCTATGGGCCTTGGATCCACATACACAGATTAGAATATTACTTGCTTCATAGATTGTCAGCATTAAGTGACAGATACTGTATGAGAGAGAGCTTACCCCAGTTCTGATACTTGGTAAATACTCAGCTAATGGGCAAAACAAAAGCAAACAAAGAGACAAAAAAACCCAACAACTTTCTTTTTCCAAATCAACTATATTTTGTCAAGTGTGCCCAACAAGTATCACACAGACCCTGCGAGAGGCAATGTAAAGAATTCGAAGAAACAGAATACTAACAGCAAGGACTCTGGTGCTGGTCTGCCTGGTTCAAATCCTTTCTCTACCACTGACTGGGGATCTTGGGAAATCACCTAACTGATCTTTGCCTGAAGCAGTTTTGAAACTGTGATTTTTTTTAAATTCCATCATTGCTTCTTCATTAGCTAGCATTTTTCTGTAGAGAAAAACTTCTCATTTCTTCCTTTTTAAAAAATATCACTATGAACTTGGGATTCTCTTATGATTTAGTGTGTTATAATCTTGGCCTTTTTTTTTAAGATCTGGCTGGAGGAAGCACCTTTATTTTATTTTATTGGGTTTTTGTTGTTGTTGGGGGTTTTTATTGAAGGATAGTTGGTTTATAATATTTGAATTCATCTCAGATGTACTGCAAAGTGATTCAGTTATGTGTTTTTTTTCAGATTATTTTCCATTATAGGTTATTATAAGATATTGAATACAGTTCCCTGTGCTATACAGTAGGACCTTATGTTTGTCTATTTTATGTGTAGTGGTTTGTGTCTGTGAAGATTATCCCATGCTCCCAGTTTGTTCCTCTCCACCCCCTTTCCCCTTTGGGAACCAGAAGGGTGTTTTCTGTCTGCGTGTCTCTCTGCTTTGTAAGTCAGTTCAGCTGTGTCATATTTTAGAGTCCTTATAGTGACTGCGTATGATACTCGTCTTTCTCTGACTTCGTTTGATAATCTCTAGGTTCACCCATGTTGCTGCAAATAGCATAGTTTCATTCTTTTTTATGGCTGAGGTGTATTGCTATGTTTATCTATCCATATATCTATCTATACCACAGCTTCTTTATGCATTCCTCTGTTGATGAACATTCAGGTTGCTTCCATGTCTTGGCTATTGTAAAGAGCGCTGCTATGAACATTGGGTGCATGTATCTTTTAGAATTATAGTTTTCTCCAGATATATGCCCGGAAGTGGGATTTGGGCTCATATGGTAACTCCATTTTTAGTTTTTTGAGGAATCAGCATATTGATTTTTCCTTATGACTGCACCAATTTACATTCCCACTAACAGTGCACTAGGGTTCTGTTTTCTCCACACCCTTTCCAGCATTTATTATTTGTAGACTTTCTGATGATGGCCATTCTGACTGGTTGTGAGATGATACTTCATTGTGGTTTTGACTTGTATTCTGTAATAATTAGTGATATTGCACTGCAGCTCAAGCATTTTTATAGGACCCAACAATTTTTATTTCTTACCAGGATCCATTTCCTGGTACATTTGCCCAAACATCTGTGCTGGACATGCAGACTCCTTTGTTAGACCTTAAGCATGCTGTGGAACTGCTATGGGCCTTGGATCCACATACACAGATTAGAATATTACTTGCTTCATAGATTGTCAGCATTAAGTGACAGATACTGTATGAGAGAGAGCTTACCCCAGTTCTGATACTTGGTAAATACTCAGCTAATGGGCAAAACAAAAGCAAACAAAGAGACAAAAAAACCCAACAACTTTCTTTTTCCAAATCAACTATATTTTGTCAAGTGTGCCCAACAAGTATCACACAGACCCTGCGAGAGGCAATGTAAAGAATTCGAAGAAACAGAATACTAACAGCAAGGACTCTGGTGCTGGTCTGCCTGGTTCAAATCCTTTCTCTACCACTGACTGGGGATCTTGGGAAATCACCTAACTTCTGTGTGCCTTAGTTTCCATTTATTATTTATATATATATAGACCACCTATAAGTGACATCATTTGATACTTGTCTTTCTCTGTCTGACTTACTTCACTTAGTGTGATCATCTCTAGGTTCATTCATGTTGCTACTAATGACATTATTTCATTCATTTTTCATTAAAAAATGTTTTTACAGTACATTAAATTTACTCATAAAACACTTAAAAATGTATAATTTTTCCATTTTAACAAAGCATAATAAAACATTATAAAAACCCAAACAGAACACTTGACATTTACAATTCAAAATCAAATTAGCAGGATATTAAATATTTATAAAACTATATATTTTAAAAATATTTATAAAGTTGCATGCAATTTTGTAGAATTGACATAAAAGAATGGCTCAAAAATGGAAGAATTTTCCTTCATTCTTAAAAAGAGAGTATGTCCAATAGAAGCTGTGAAGATTCTTGAATACACAAGGTATTCCATTGTGTGTGTGTGTGTGTGTGTGTGTGTATGACACATATTAAGCCAATCATCTGTTGACGGACATTTGTGTTGCTTCCATGTCTTGGCTATTGTAAACAGTGCTGCCGATACACTGGAGTACACACATCGTTTCTAGTTAGAGCTGTCTTCTTTCCTGGATGCATGCCTGTAGTAGCCACGTGTTCTGGGAAACAAACAAACTCAGAAGGACAATGCAGATAGTGGAGGGCAGTTTATTACACCAGTGGGCCCAAGGCAGAATCTCCTCTTAGCCAAGGACCCCAGTTTTTGTGAAAACCTTATATACCCTAAGTATACGTGCCCAAACCCACTCCCCAAATTCACTGAAACTAGTCTGAACAAAGGAAAAGAAAGACACAGTCAAAGATAACTCGTGACTCATATGCCTTAGGCCTAGGTAGTTAACAGTGGACAATTATCAATAGGCCTGTGGTTATACCCTAATAAGCATAATAGAATTTATGATTCTATTCGGTTACACAGATAATTAGGGTAGTCTTTTAGCTGACTTAGAGTCTAGGTGTGAGCCCTGGGCTCTTCCATCCGGGGGTCTGGTTTTCCAGTTGGTGTGTTGTTTCCATAGGTACTGGGCATATAGATCAAAGTCCATAGTCCAGTCCAAGATGGAATCCTGCTTTCAGAACGGAGCCTGTTCTGGTTCCTCCTTCATGCTTAGGGGTGGGACTATAGGGTTTATTATTTGTAGACTTTTTTAATGATGGCGGTTCTGACTGATATGAGGTCATACCTCTTTCCTACAACTAAAATAGTTTGATAGCAAGGAATACATTCTTCTGCATATATATAGGATACATGTACAAAGATGTGTACTCAGTGATCCTTTTTGGAATGAAAAAAATTGGAAACAACCAAAGTGTCCATCAGTAGGACAATGGCTAAATCAGTTGTCAGAAGATACTACTTAGAAGTTAAATTAGGTTTATATATATGAACATGACCACGTTTTGAAAACATGATGTTATTTTTTTTAATGCACAGCAACACAAACACACAAATAATATTATGTATTTGTGAATACATATATATAAAATAAGATATGTGAACATAGATTGGAAGAATACATATTAAATTTATTGCCTCTGAAAGAAGAGAAGAATGAGTCTAAGGAAGACTGAAAGTGTGGCAGCAGCTTTATCAGAAGTATTTCATTTTAAAAAAAGTATCAGAAGTAAATATTACAATGTTAGTATCTGTAAATTTTGAATGATGGGTATATGGATATTTGTTATATCGTCTGTACAATAACAAATGCTATTTGGAGGCCATATAGCAACTGAATAAGAGATAATATATTAGAGGAGCATATAGTCTTTCAAACTGTCTTTTTCCTAGCTCTTCTGGTTCAAAATGGTGTGAGAGTTAATGGGGAGTTTAATTGTAATTTTCGAAAGAATTGATCTGCTATTATAGGAATGAAATTGAAGTCTGTACACATTTTCTCATAATGTAAAATTAAAAATTTAATCTCAAGTTTAGTTCCATAAAATATGTAATGTTTTTTATGTGGAACCTTATTACATTTTTTGTATGCTTTTTGGAGGGCTCGTACATTTTTCTTTTCTAGGATACCAGAATGCCATTCTGTCACATTTGTTTTAAGAAAAAAAGAATTATTTCCAAGATATTTTTCTCTTATTTTAAAAAGTACTTTTATTTTAGTAGTGTTTATTATGTTATATTTTAGTCTATAAAAATCAATAGATATGCTAGGTATTTTAAAAATATATAACTAAACCATGATTTGTAGCTGTTTTTC
>SJYC01025514.1:0-102596 GCA_006408675.1 Madoqua kirkii | reverse complement strand
TTTCTAGGATACCAGAATGCCATTCTGTCACATTTGTTTTAAGAAAAAAAGAATTATTTCCAAGATATTTTTCTCTTATTTTAAAAAGTACTTTTATTTTAGTAGTGTTTATTATGTTATATTTTAGTCTATAAAAATCAATAGATATGCTAGGTATTTTAAAAATATATAACTAAACCATGATTTGTAGCTGTTTTTCCACTAAAATTTCCTGTTGAACTATGTCTGAGTTCCTTCCTAAGATAAATATTAAGAACTTGAAACACATGTTCCCACATATGTGCGTGTATGTGTGCGTGTGTGTATATATATATATATATACATATATATGTATGTATATATGTATGTTTGTTATTTTAAGGTGTCTCCAAAGAAAATAATATATCTGTGTGACAAAGTTAAAAAAAAAATCACCTATCACCCTTAGCAAATCTTGCTTTTCTTGAATTAGTTGTTTATCTTCAAAAGGTTAGTGTTAGCTCAAACAGGTTTCTCATTGCATGCCTTTTACACAAATGGTTTTATATAGATGGGAATCTTGTAATGAGAAGAGACCATTTTATTCGATTTGCTTTGTATTTGTTTCCTTGTTTGTTGGCCAAGGTGTGAAGTGTGCTTTAAAGGACCTTAGGTGAGGTAGCTGCTTATCCCTTTGTCTTTATACCCTCCAGCTTCATGCATCTTAAGAAATGTTCGATTTGTTGAGAGATCCTAAGGAAATTTAACCATGTTCTTCTGAGTGCTGCCAAAATTTCAGCATTTCCTATGGGAACTTTTCTATTTATACTGATGTCTTTCAGATCCTTTTTTAAAGCCTTTTTAAAAAAAGTTGCCTACATTTAGCATTTTTAGGATACTTCCAATTTTACCAATTAAACTTTGCCAAATTAACTTTGCCCACTGTCATCAAAAACTTGTTTAACTGAAATGTTGATAACAGTTCTAATTGGATGGTTTTTAATAGCTTATGAATATTTCTGTAGTATCAGCATTTTAAGGAATGTTCATTTTATCTCTGTCTCAGCGTGTGCTGCTGCATCTGGAGGTTAGAGTTGAGGCAAAGAAGGATCTCCCAAGGCCAGAGGAATAGATTGTGTGTGTTAGTGTGAGACTTGTCCAGGCTGTCAGCTTTAGAGTAAGGGAGACTTGGAGGCTTCGAGGAGCAGAGAGGGAACCTGCAGGGCAGAGAGAGGAAGAACCCAGGCAGGAAGAGTGAGGAGCCCCTGCTCCCTGGGTCCCTGGTTCGCCACAGTGATCTTAACTCTATCAGTTTATCACATTCAAAACATTGTGGACTCTAAAAATGATTTTTAGAAAGCCAGTTTTTAGAAAGACCAAAGACAAATTGGTCTCCAGTGAATTGGGTTTTAGGTAGAACGACATTTAGCATGTGAAAGTGTTAGTTGCTCATTTGTGTCCAACTCTTTGCAACCCCACGGACTGCAACCCGCCAGGCTCCTCTGTTCATGGAATTCTCCAGGTAAGAATACTGGAGTGGGTAGACATCCCCTTCTCCAGGGGGTTTTCCTGACCAACGATTGAACTGGGACTTCTGACTGCAGTCAGATTCCTTACTGTCTAAGACACCTTGGCCTAGTCTTTAGCATATGGGCTTTTGGCAAATTTGTTCTCTGTGGATTGATGTCAAGCTAATATTAGTATGATTATGGGTCCTGGGTACAGGGAGACCTGTGATTGGGAAGAGGAAGAAAATGAAAGAATATTTTCCTGGACAGAATTTTTATATTAGTTTTGTTCTTTCTTGTCTTCTTTCTCCCCTTGTGTTCATTCAGAATGGCATTGGTGTTATCTTTGTCTCCCTCCTCTCTTAATCAGAATACTTTGTCAGAGAATTCAGCTTATTAAAAATGCATGGAACCAGGACTAGCACTATACCAGTGTCTATGGGTATAAGTGTACTGGCTCTTCAGTGTTAAGTACTTGGTAACAGTAAACAGCCACATCTTCAATCCCTTCATTATACTTCCTCACCCACCACCTGGGCCTCCCAGTGATCCTTTACAGCCTTGGCCTCAAGGACTCTGGTTAATCCTCTGCTGTAGCTGTTATTAAGTATTTAAATAAAATTAATAAAATTAATCCTGCATAAAATTAATCCATATAAATGTATGAGTCACAGTTCTTTACCCATCCTAGATATATTTACATTTTAAAAAGATTACTTATTAACCCAAATGAAGCTCAAATTGAAGTCCAACTCAAAAGAAGTACTTCTACCACTACGAAGAAGAGTGACTTTGCACAGCCCAGTTGGCCGTCCCTTCAGTTACCAGTTCCTTCTAGAGGCCATCACCAAGGGCACTGTCTCAAATAGGATCCACTTTCTCAAGATGCTTCCTTCCTTCTACACCTTCTTCCACATGCGTGACTTCTCAGTTCTCTTGGTTTTGCAGTGTTTGGATTTTCCTACATTGGCTTCTAAGGAGTGATAAAGTAGGGCGTCTCCAGATGGAAGGAGAGAAAGATATGGGGTATAGTAGTCTATATTGTCATTTCCAAGTAAGTAAAGGCTGTTTTTGGATAGAGTGAGTGGAGTAATCATATAGGAAGCCTGCCTCTGTAATTTTCGTTTTCTCCTGCCATCATCTCATGGGTATCCCTTGCTTTAGCGGCAGCTGTGGGAAATTGGGCCCTTCCCTTCACCTCTTCTTTTCCCATCCTCTTTTGGCTCTTAATGCATAAGAGCCAGCAGCATCATTTATTCAGCTACTTAAGTCCCTAGATCACTAGATGGCTCCTGAGGTCCCTTTCATTCATTATATATGTATGCAAAATAAAATAGCTGAAGAGAAACTTGGTGCATAAGAGATTCATAGATAAGCAAAAGAAAGGACTCTAACTTCATATGGGTAACAAATCCAGCTCCTGCTTAGGGTAAACCTTCTTTGGGCTTGGTCTCTCTTCTCCAAATCTCACTAAGCCAGTGTGTGCATGCTCAGTCATGTCCGACTCTTTTGTGACCCTGTAGACGGTAGCCCCTCCAGTCTCCTCTGTCCATGGGATTCTCCAGGCAGGAATACTAGAGTGGGTTGCCATTTCCTCCTCCAGGGGATCTTCCTGACCCAGGGATCAAACCCGGGTCTCCTGCATTGCAGGTGAATTCTTTACCATCTGGGCCACTGGGGAAGCCCCCTGAGCCAGAGCTGCTTCCAATTCGGTACTGCAGTTCTCTCCATTGTGGAACAGATCTCCGGACAGTTTCCAGGGTCAGTCACACTGCAGTCTCTGCATTTCCTCAGCCATTGTTTTCATTTTATAGGCTTTTAGCTCGACATCTCCTAATTCTTTTTCCTCAATAGCCTCTCTCTGATGGTCTAATCTTTCTTTCCTTGCCATAGATTTCATCATTGACTTGGCTCATGGCCTGCCTTTTTTCTGTCATCATCTTCAAGTCCCCTGCCCTACTCTCCTCAAGGCCACCTAGAAAGGCCTTCACCCAAGGCAAGTTTATATTTGCATTAAAACACCCGTATTTGCATTAAAAATCTATAGAATGCTTACCAGTCTGCTGAGAAAAAAATTCTATGAAACTGAAAAGAAGGGCTCTTTAGTACACTGAAATTTTAAAATATGCACTCCAAATTCAAAACAAACTATGTTTTTTATTAAATGCCAACATTGTAAAAAATGCTTGTTTTGTTGACCTAAGAACTGCAAATAAGAAATCATGTCATACATATAAAAAAATTACTTTGTTACCCACATACCGTCTAGCTGGAAAAAAAGATGGTGACAGCAAAAAGGAAAAATTGATCACAGGAGCTCTATAGTCATGAAGTATAAATCATTCTTATCCAAAAATCTCTTGTTTCTCAGTATGCTAAAGCACTACTTTAGTGAAGGTAACACATCTTAAATTAGAATATTTATTTAATATGTATTTTAGAATTTAAGCCATTATGTAAACATGATATAATTAGTTGGCATGATAGCCTAATAATAAGGACAAGAGGGTAGCCTCATTACTGTGGAAACATCTAAATATCTCTGTCACAGCTTACATCACATAGTGCTATTATTAGGCATTTTTCTTGTTTGCCTTTGTAACTTCAGTTCACTCAGTGATGATAATTAACATGTACTGTAATGAGTATTCCAAGCCCTTAAAAACTTATGACTTTAACATTCAGGGCTATACCAGAGGCAGATAATATTACCCTGCCCCAATAAAGCTCAGAAAGATTAAAGATCACTTGCCTAAGTTCATGTAGCCAATAAGCAGCAGAGTTGGATCTGAACTCAGGGCTTTCAGCTGCAAAGTCTACCTTCATCAGTTCAGTTCAGCTCAGTCACTCAGTCGTGTGACTCTTTGCGACCCCATGAACCGCAGCACACCAGGCCTCCCTGTCCATCACCAACTCCCAGAGTTCACTCAGACTCATGTCCATCGAGTCAGTGATGCCATCCAACCATATCCTCTGTTGTCCCCTTCTGCCCTCAGTTTTCCCCGGCATCAGGGTCTTTTCAAATGAGTCAGCTCTTCGCATCACGTGGCCAAAGTATTGGAGTTTAAGCTTCAGCATCAGTCCTTCCAATGAATATTCAGGACTGATTTCCTTTAGGATGGACTGGTTGGATCTCCTTGCAGTCCAAGGGACTCTCAAGAATCTTCTCCAACACCACAGTTCAAAATCATCAATTCTTCAGCACTTAACTTTCTTTATAGTCCAACTCTCACATCCATACATGACTACTGGAAAAACCATAGCCTTGACTAGATGGACCTTTGTTGACAAAGTAATGTCTCTGCTTTTCAGTATGCTGTCTAAGTTGGTCATAACTTTCCTTCTAAGGAGTAAGCGTCTTTTAATACCTTCATAACCTTGCCAAATTATACTAGATGCATTAGCCCATTGTGGGCCCCTAATAGTTTGTGGAATGAAAAGAAAACTGAAATTGTTTTGTTAACTAGTGTTTATAAGATGTGTACTACTGTTACGGACCAGATTTTTTTTGCCTCCTTAATCAACAGAAACTGATCAGAGACAAGAAAGTCAGGCAAAGCTTTACTGGGGCCCCTGCTGCAGTAGAAGGGAGCAAGAATATGCAATAGGTTCCCTTGCTAGCTCTCCCATTCAGGAGGAGCAAGCTGGTTCTTTATGTGGAGTGAGAATAGGGGTGTGTCCAGAGGTTTGGCTGGAGGGGTGGCTTAGGTAGCTTGCCCCTTTGGTAGTATTGAGTACAGGGGGCATGCGCAATACCCTGCTTTTGCTCCCAAGACCCAGTTTTTGCTCCAGGCTCTTCAGAAGTAGCAGCTGGGTTATCTGATCTTTTTGTATCCTGCCCCAACTGCACAGTGCACACAGTTATTTTTAGTTCCTTGTAGTTTCTTTGTATTTTGTGACTCAAGGAGCCATTTGTCCAGCTGCAAGCACTGCAGCAAAGGGTCCCAGGTCCCACCCTGTCTCTCCTACCACAGGGCATTCAAAGATTATTCATTATATAAACATTTAGTAAGATTGTTGTGTATAACTATTTCACTTTGCTGTACAGCAGAACCTAATACTATAAATATATACAAATCAACCATACCCCAATAAAAATTAATTAAAAAATTATATGAAATGCAAATAAAAAACCATGAATACCACTTCACACCCACTAGAATGACTAAAATTAAGAGAGCCAACGTGTATTGGCACAGATGTAGAAAAGTTAGAACACTAATACACTGCTGCTAGGAATGGAAAATGGTGTAGCCATTTTGAAAAACAGCCTGGCAGTTTCTTAAGTGTGAAAACACAAATTTAATGTATAACCCAGCAATTCCACTTCTAAGGGAACTGAAAACATATATCCACATAAAAACTTTTACGTAATTGTCATAGCAGCATGACTCATTATAGCCACAAGTTGAGAACAGTCCAAATGTCTATCAATTGAGTAACAAAATATGGGGTGTGTGTTTGTGTGTGTATGTTGCTCAGTCCTGTCCAGCTCTTTGTGATCCCATGAACTGTAGTTTCCAGGCACCTCTGTTTATGGAACTCTTCAGGGAAGAATACTGGAGTTAGTAGCTATTCCCATCTCGAGGGGATCTTCCCAACCCAGGGATCAAACCCAGGTCTGGCATTGGCATTGCAGGAAGATTCTTTATTGTCTTAGCCACTGGGGAAGCCCTATACACACGTGTATATGTATCCATCCACACAATGGAATCTTATTCAGCCATAAAAAAGGAGTGAAGTTCTGATGCATGCTATAACATAGCTTACCCCTGAAAATGTTATCCTAAGTGAAATAAGACAAACACAAAAGGCCATATATTATTTGGTTCCATTTATATTTTGTGGCCAGAATAGGCAAGTTCTTAGAGATATAAAATAGATGAGTAGTTGCCAGGGTCTTGAGAGAGGGAGGGATAGAAAGAGATTGCTTACTTGGTTTGGGGTTTTTTTGAGGATGATGGAAGTATTTTATAAGAAAAGAGTGGTGATAGTTACATAATTACACTAAAAGGCACTGGATTGGATACTTTATGAGTTAATTAGTAATAGTATATAAATAGATTACATCTCACTACATCTGTTGTTTTAAAAAGACTATCTCCTAGGTGCAAAGATAAGGAAAACAACTTTCTTTTGGAGCTTACTCTTTAACTGGGAGAGATAATTTAAGTGAATCATTTTAATGCGGTGTAATAAATGTGAAAATAGGCTCTGGGAACATAGGATAGAATAACTACCTGTGGCAAGCATCTGAGCTGGATTATGAAGGATGCGATCAAAAGAAATGTGCCCCACACACCCACAGCACCATGATATTTCCAAGGCCATCCGTAAGCGTCAAAAAGTGGGTGATGCACCAATCCCTGGAAATCCCCAGGCCTTCTCCAAAATAGCTGGAAGACTCCTCCCACTCATTAGTTAATAAAATTACCCAGCCCTATAAAACCTGACAGTCCCGTACCCTAGTGCCTCTCTTGCCTTCCACGATGGCCCACATCTTGTTTATAGAGTGTGTTTCCTTCACTTAAATAATAATAAAGAAATGGGTCCTGGTTCAGGCAGGCAAACGCTGAAAGCATGCACCAAAGCCTCGTGATAGGAACAGACATCCCGACAATGGGGATTCCATGCAAATGTGAGCGTATGATGAGAAGTGAGTCAAAGCAGAGGGAGCCTGAAACTCTGGCACTGATCAGATGGAGAGGAGCCCACGCGTGCCCTGCCAGGAAGCTGGACTTTATCCTAGAAGTAGTGCAGTGTCATCAGAGCCTTTTAAGCAGATGAATAGCATGATCAGATTTGTTTTCTGAAGATACTCCTCATGGCAGTGTGGGAAATGAACAGGAGGGAGAAGAGACAGGTTCTTGGAAGCAATGGTAACTGGGGAATGGATTAGTTCTGCCTCCCTCCCATCCAGTTTGACCTGAGGTCAAGGATTTTCTGTCTCCACTGCTGAGGGCTTTCACCCCAGCCCCTGGAGGATGAGTCGTTAATCTGAAATTTTTCAGCCGGAGACCTTGGGACACAGTTCAGGGCCTCGCGCTTCCCTGAGGCGTGCTCCTCTTGGACCCTGTCTCCACCGGAAGCGAGCCCTGTAATCTTCCCTGCTGCTCACTTTGGGGTGAGAAGTAGGAAGTCCCGTTATGGCCTTGGGTTTTGGCTGGTTTCTTTAATACACCTTTTTACCACATTTTCCTGGGGTGCTCTCAGGCACTTGCAGGTCTATTGATAAAGTCAGTTCCTTTTTATTTACAAGGCGATTACCAAATAGAAGTCGCCTTTGTCAGAGACTCCCAGCTGGAGTCTGGGGTACTGAACCTCACCCTGAACTCCTAACAGTGATAGTGGTAACAGAGAAAGGAAAACTGCAGACGTCTCACAGGTAATATCATCACAGTGAGGCCTGGAGGAGCTCAGCAGCAGGTGCAGAAGTAGAAGGAACTGAAGCAGGCATTTAAAGGAGATTCCATCACCAGAGGCAAGTAGGTAAGGGCAGGACAAATGGGAGCCGTAGGAAGTGACCCAGCTCAGTCTAAAACTGAAGAATCCGTAGCAGAGGTGCCTGTCAGGCTCCTCTGTCCATGGGATTCTCCAGGCAGGAATACTGGAATGAGTTGCCATTTCCTCCTCCAGGGGATCTCAAACCCATGTCTTCCCAGGTCTCCTGCAATTGGCAGGCAGATTCTTTACCACTGTGCCACCTGGGAAGCCCCGTCACAGAGGATTTCATGTTAATTTGGTAAACAGGGAAGAGCCGGGGACTGTGATGGTGGGAAGTGAGCAGGTCTGCGGACAGAGTGAAGGCCCACTCAGCCCCTCTGGAGTCCGAGGCCCCTCTGGACAGCTCAGCTGATGTCTGTGAGGCATCTCGTTTGCTTTGTGTCTTCTGTGCCCACAGAGAAAACGTGCTGTGCCTACGTGCTGCTCACCGCCAAAATTTTAATTAATGCATGGGCATGGACGTTGTGCGAAATTTGAAAAAGTCATTTCTTTTTTAGGAGAATTTAAATTCATTTTTTCAGTCAGATGATTGCAGCTCTGCTTTTCTCACTCAATATGGCCTGGCTTGTCTAGAAGTGTTAGTGAACTGGCTGTTTAGTTCCAGTTCCAATCATCGATATCCTGGTCACCCACTTGTAAACTACGGTTTTGTCCCTTCTTTGGGGAGCAGGAGAGGACAGGCACGGGGCAGCGCTGCTTTCTCCCAGAGCTGCCCTTTGATGGGAGTCTATTAAACCCGACACCAGGCTCTTGTTGGTGGCGTGTGCTGCCCTGGAGTGGCACCAGGCTTTGAAGTGCTTTATTGTTTTTTGGTATGAGTTTTACCAGATTTGCTTTTCCTTTCCTTCGGTTCTAGTAGCTAACTTTCAATCCTGTCATCATGGCAGGGGACTTGTCTCTAAAGAGCAATTGTTTACCATGGTGCAAAACGGAGCAAATTTCTTAGGTCCCTGAACCTTTCAAATAAACACACACATTTCGCCACCTTAAGCATTTTGCAGGTTTTGTTCCCAGCACTTCTCACCAAACAGTATTTTTTCTTTTGCTTTTCAAAAACAATATTGAACAAAAGGCAGGAACATAATAACTCAGTGTCAGCTTTATAACTGAGAAGAGGAATATGTTCTTCTCTTTCCTACACTTCTTATTACACGGGCACGTTGACTTAACTATATTTTCCCCAAAGCCTTGTGATAAAAATTACCATAAGCTTAGACCACTCTTCCTATTTAGAAACATGTACTTTTAAGTTCCTTTTTATCATACTATTAAAAGGGTCACTTAATATAGTTATTTCTTTATAAGAACAGTCGTGATGAGTTCAAGCATTTGTCAGTGATTTTTTCCTATACTGTCTCTTCTGAATGCAAGAATGTAGTTATAAAAGACAAAAGACTTCTTAGCTTAATCTTGCTATTAAGAAACAGAGTTTTCCTAAGTCATAAAAGTATTGTCTTTCTTAGAATATCTTTACCACTGAGAAATGCTGATAACATTAACAAAGTTGGTAATTTTTCAGTCATAAATCTGCCAGAAGAGTATGGGTGCTGAGTATATAACTGCCAGTAACGCTGTTGTGACTTGGGGATTCTAGTTTGTTTTGGTGAGCCTGATAAATTTTGTCCATCTAAGGAGTCATGTCATTTATTGATAAATTTAATTTTTTTTAGAAAACATGCTTATGTAGGGAACATTTTGTTTACAATTGTGTCTTATCCCCTTTTATTCAGATGTTTTAATCAGTAGATCCACCATTCACTTTATGAAAATTAATAGAAAAAAGACAAAAGAAAGGTAATCATATCATCATCTTACTAAAATGCAAGACTTTTGCATTCATATTAAATAAATGAGTCCTCAAATCTTGTTGAAGGTCATTTCCTTCTTGTTAACCAGACATGTCCCAAATGCTTGCTGGGATCTCTGTGAGAAAGCTGCTGATGATAGAGCCTTGTCTCGGAACCTCACGGAGAGTGTGTTTTGTTTTAAGCTGACCTACGTGACATTGCGCCTCTGAGTCCCGCCAGCACAGCAGTGCCTCCCATCACCCCAGTCATTATGATTCTTGTGCTTTTGTCTCACCTCATCAGTGGTTTCCCTTTTTTGTGTGTGTGAGACTCTCGTGTCATTTGCTCTCGGAAGCTGTTCAGAGTCCAGTTAGAGGGACAGGTAAATGAGCTCAGTGATGTGTCACGCCTGCACAGAAGTCGCTCCATTTGGTATTCTTTAATATTCAGCTTCTCTTTAATACATAATTTTCTTTTTGTGATTGGCCATTCTGTCTTCGTGGCTGCACCGGCTTTTCTCTATTGCCGTGAGCGGGGCGACTCTCTAGTTGAGGCACGCGGGCTTCTCCCTGGAGTGGCTTCTCCCGTTGCGGAGCGTGGGCTCCGGGGTGCGTGGGCTTCAGTCGTGCAGCTCCCGGGCTCTAGTGGTGCACAAGCTCAATTGCTTTGCAGCCGATGGGATCTTCCTGGATCAGGGATCGAACCTGTGTCTCCTGCATTGACAGGTGGGTTCTTCACCACTGAGCCAGCCACCAGGGAAGCCCTGGTGTTATCCATTTTTATTCTTTTTAAGTATTGAGAGATGTTAGAGAGATTCTCATTAAGAATTTAAGAGAATTTATGTATTTGTTTCCACTTAAAAGAGTTTGTTCACCACTCAAATGTACATTCGCAAATGAACCCTTAATCTCTCTTTACAACAGAAAATTAAGAAATAGATGGAGCTAATCAAACTGCACGTGCATTTTCTAATCCAGTGACTCTTAACTTTTGTCTCAGATCTCTTTGAGACCATAGAGAAGATAAAAAACTGCTCTCCAAAAATGGACAATGTCAGTGGTTTTTCAGGCTCACTGAAGGCCATCCAAGGTCTTGTGAGGGGACCGTGGATATCAAGTCTTAACTCTTGTTCAGTAAACCTTTAACCTTCACCTTCTGATGCATGTAATTATCGTCAGGATGTGTCCAGGGGATTTTCTCACCTGTTTCTCTGTCAGTTATAGCCACTTATTTTCAGAGAAACCACACCAGCCAGCTTCATGCCTGATTGTTTAGAGGCTTCAATTGAAAACATAACTGATAATATGCACCAGGTTTCTAACTGATTATCTCAGACGAAGTCTTGATTATTCCTGTTAAACCTTATGCTGCTTCAGCCCCGTGGCCAGGGCACTGCCTTGGACCTTCAGTTCACTGCTGAAACCACAGTCATCATTGTCTAATTTAGCCATCACAGCATTAAAGTCTTGTCCTCTCCTTCTAAAATTATACCCCAAATGTATCCTTTGGTTCCCAAAATTATATAAAATGATTCTCTTTCCACCCACAACTCCTTTTCTGGATTTCATATTCTCCAGTCTCTTCATTATTACCCAAGCAGCAGTGGTTTCAAAATAGCCCCTCTGCTGACTACTCCCAGGTACTGTAAGGTAACGCTCCTCCTGGCAGAGACACAATCAGTTTCCTTTTGCTGGCACTTACTGCTAACCTTTACTCTCAACCTGCTTCTGATTCATGAGACTTTCTCAAACGCTAGTTTGACTTTCTCAAATTAGTCATTGCTTACGTAGTAAAAGCAGTTCTTTTAAAACAGCTTAAAGAGGTCAGATCAAGGAAGCCTAGTGTGCTGCAGTCCATGGGGTTGCAGAGTCAGACAGGACGTAGCAACTGAACAACAAAGATATAAACTGTAAAAGCTGATGTTTCAAAGCTCTGAGAATACTTTTTAATGAAAGATTTCTTATGTTTTTGTTTGTATTGTTTAGAGCATTGTTCTTTTATAAACAAATCTGAAATAATCTTTTGTTTTATCTTTTGGTGGGGAGCTTAAAATGTTTCAGACAACTGGAATCAAATTCTTTGAAATGTAGAAGGAGACAAAAGATGCTGATGTTATTTAAACATTATTCAGCGGAGGTGACAGTGCCCTGCTCTGTGTATTTTATCTTTTGTAGTCTTTGTTTTTGACATTCTATTCATTTATTTAGCTGTTTTATTTGTTCCTCTTTTAAGATGTAAGAGAAGAGCCAGTTGAGGGAGTAGGGTAAGACAGTAAATTGAAAACAAACACATTAACTGGAAGACTCCTAATCAGTGGTGAAATCCTTACATTCTTCTCCTGCTCAGCCCCCAGGTCACTAGTAGCTAGTGCTGTATCCTCCGGGCAAGAGACTGGAGGATTCCTTTCTAGAGAAACTGACTGGACCAAGAAAAGGCTATGGAGCCTGAAAGGGATCCCTGGACAAGCAGCCACCAATGACCTTTAGTGAGGTCCCCCACCTGGTGCTTCCATTGGCATTTTAGTGTCTTATTTTTAAATGTGAATAGACAAGCCAGGACATGGAAGCAACCTAGATGTCCATCAGCAGACAAATGGAGAAGAAAACTGTGGTACATATACACACTGGAGTATTACTCAGCCATTAAAAAGAATATATTTGAATCAATTCTAATGAGGTAGATGAAACTGGAGTCTATTATACAGAGTGAAGTAAGTCAGAAAGAAAAACACCAAAACAGTATAATAAAGCATATATATGGAATTTAGAAAGATGGTAACGATAACCCTGTATGTGAGACAGCAAAAGAGACACAGATGTATAAAACAGTCTTTTGGACTCTGGGAGAAGGAGAAGGTGGGATGATTTGAGAGAATAGCATTGAAACATGTATATTAGATCACTAGTCCAGGTTCAATGCATGAGACAGGGTGCTCAGGGCTGGTGCACTGGGATGACCCTGAGGGATGGGATGGGGAAGGAGGAGGGAGCTGGGTTCAGGATGGGGAACACATGTACACCCGTGGCTGATTCATGCCAATGTATGGCAAAAACCACTAAAATATTGTAAAGTAATTAGCCTCCCATCACATCATGGCAAACAGATGGGGAAACACTGGCTGACTTTATTTTGGCGGGTGTGGGGGTGGCGTGGGGGGGCTCCGTAATCACTGCAGATGGTGACTGCAGCCATGAAATTAAAAGACACTTACTCCTTGGAAGGAAAGTTATGACAAACCTAGAAAAGATATTAAAAAACAGAGACATTATTCTACAAAAGTCTGTCTAGTCAAGGCTATGGTTTTTCCAGTAGTCATGTATGGATGTGAGAGTTGGACTATAAAGAAAGCTGAGCGCTGAAGAATTGATGCTTTTGAAAACTATGGTGTTGGAGAAGACTCTTGAGAGTCCCTTGGACTGCAAGCTGATCCAACCAGTCCATCCTAAAGGAAATCAGTCCTGGCTTTTCATGGGAAGGACTGATGTTGAAGCTGAAACTCCAATATTTTGGCCACCTGATGTGAAGAGCTGATTTATTGGAAAAGACTCTTAATTTGGGAAAGATTGAAGGCAGGAGGAGAAGGGGATGACAGAGGATGAGATGGTTGGATGGCGTCACTGACTCAATGGGCATGGGTTTGGGTGGACTCCGGGAGTTGGTGATGGACAGGGAGGCCTGGCGTGCTGTGGTTCATGGGATCGCAAAGAGTCGGACATGACTGAGTGACTGAACTGAACTAAAATAAATAAATTTATTTTAAAAAAAACTCTGGTGGGAACATGCCAATCCCAAACTGACACACTGCTGTATTTAAAATGGGTAGCCAACAAGGACCAACTGTATAGCACAGGGAACTCTGCTCAGTGTTAGGTGGCAGCCTGCATGAGAGGGCATTTGAGGGAGAATGGATACATGTATGTGTGTGGCTGAATCCCTTTGCTGTCAGCCTGAACCTATCACAACATTGTTAATCAGCTGTACTCCAATGTGAAAAAAAACGGTTTTTTAAAAAAATGTGAATAGACAGTGAAGGTCACCAGGTTTGGAGGCAATCCTCTCGTGGGCAAAGCAGAAACCAAAATATGTGAGGACAAAAAAAGGATAGAAAAGATGCAGAAACATTGTAATGAGCTGAAGAAAACTCAATATGCCAGTAAATTTGGAAAACTCAGCAGTGGTCACGGGACTAGAAATGGTCAGTTTTCATTCCAATCCCAAAGAAAGGCAATGCCAAAGAATGCTCAAACTATCACACAATTGCAGTCATCTCGCATGCTAGTAAAGTAGCTCAAAATTCTCCAAGCCAGGCTTCAGCAGAGGAGCCTGGTGGGCTATAGTCTGTGGAGTCGTAAAAAGTCAGACGTGAATAAGCGCGCACACAGGCACCTCTGCTACGGATTCTTCAGTTTTAGACTGAGCTGGGTCACTTCCTACGGCTCCCATTTGTCCTGCCCTTACCTACTTGCCTCTGGTGATGGAATCTCCTTTAAATGCCTGCTTCAGTTCCTTCTACTTCTGCACCTGCTGCTGAGCTCCTCCAGGCCTCACTGTGATGATACTACCTGTGAGACGTCTGCAGTTTTCCTTTCTCTGTTACCACTATCACTGTTAGGAGTTCAGGGTGGGGTTCAGTACCCCAGACTCCAGCTGGGAGTCTCTGACAAAGGCGACTTCCATTGGGTAATCGCCTTGTAAATAAAAAGGAACTGACTTTATCAATAGACCTGCAAGTGCCTGAGAGCACCCCAGGAAAATTTGGTAAAAGGGTGTATTAAAGAAACCAGCCAAAACCCAAGGCCATAACGGGACTTCCTACTTCTCACCCCAAAGTGAGCAGTAGGGAAGATTACAGGGCTCGCTTCCGGTGGAGACAGGGTCCAAGAGGAGCACGCCTCGGGGAAGCGCGAGGCCCTGAACTGTGTCCCAAGGTCTCAGGCTGAAAAAATTCAGATTAACGACTCATCCTCCAGGGGTTGGGACTGAGCGACTGAGCTGAACTGAAGAAAACAAAAAACCTTCCACTCATATTCACAAGAACTGCACCCACAAAACAGGAATAAGGAAAGGAAATAATCAAAGAACAAGGAAAAGCTCTTAGAAAGTGAACCTATAACATCAGAAAATAATAATCTGACAAGGACAAAAAGAAAGATAATGAGGAGATCACACCAAAAGTAGAACAACAGAGGTGGAGGAAAAACTGTGAGAAAAAGTAAAGAAAAATCAAATCATCAGTTCATAAGATTTTCCCTAATAGAACTTCCAAAAGTAAAAGAGAAAACAGAGGGGGAAAAATATAGGAAAATCTCCCAGGTCTGATTAAAAAGGTCTGAGGGACACGGGTTTTTCTGAGTGCTTGGGACCACGAGTGGAAACCAAAACCAGGAGCACGCTGAAGCCACTGACCCCCTGGCCCCTCCCCCCACTGCTCCTGCTGTTGCCTTCCCTGGCATCTCTGCCTCCCCGCTCCACTCCTAACGTCCCTCTGCTTTCCGTCCATGGTTCTTACCTCCTCCTCCCTCTGTTCGTGGCATCCAGGCCTCTGACTGGAACCACCTCTGCCTGTCACTGGTGCCCATACATGCATCCAGATGTTTCTTTCCCTTCAACTGTGGACCTGCTTCCTGGAATTCACCACCCTGGTACCCACCAGTCCTCAAACATATCTAAAAGTAAACTTTTATTTCCTTATCTCTTCACTTTTTGCCTTCTATTCTAAGTTAATGAGACAATAATAAGCCCATTTATCTTCCTATATTCCCAGTTACGATAATGAAAATGTCATCCATACAGTATCATAAGTCAGAAACTTAGGAGTCTGAGGAGCACTGTAGTCCCTTCCGTCTTCCTCACCCCTCCCATTCAATCAGTATGTTCTACCCAGTCTTCTTGGTGATAAGCCATGTGTCCTGAATTCCCAGGCAGCCCTCCTATTCCATCGCTCTTCTGTGTGAGGTCATTGGACATTTGAGAAGGAAATCTGTGGTGTGCAAAAGGTGAACAAAATAAACTAGTACAAAAATTGATCCTGGAGATAACTTTAAAAAACTAATTTGTATCTTCAGATTTGAGATGATACTGCACATACAAATAAAATCAAAATACTACAAAAAAGGAGCAAGAAGGAAATTTTACATGTTAAAGATACGACTGCCAAACTAATTTTATGGAAGCACTGAAAGATAAAATAGAGCTAAACGCGTTTAGGGGGTAAAAAGACACAAAGAAGGAAAATATGAAAGTAAAAGATGACGTAAGTGTCCAGGTCCAACATTCTGCTAACAGGAATTCCAGAAAAGCAGAACAGAGAATATGAAGAGGGAGAAACTATCAAAAAAGAATAGAAATGTCCAAGAACTAGAGATGATCAGTACTATACAAAATTAATAGGGTATCCTAGGTGCTGAACAGAAATCATATAGATATAGATGACACAGATAGAGATATATAGATGTAGATCATTGTGAAATTTTAGAATACCAGGGATGAAGGTTCCAAAAGCCTCTATAAAATGAAGAAAGAGTTTGCAACTACAAAGGAACAATGTCAGTATCATCAGATATTGGAAGAAATAGAGCAATTTCTTTAAAGATTTTGGAGAATTTTTTGCCGAGCAAAACTACCAAGAGTTAGGGCAAAATCAGGTCATTTAGAGACATGTACAAGGACTCAGAAAGTTAACCTTTCTTGTAAAATCATTGTCGTTTAACTAGAAATAGCTGGTTGAATTTATTCGCAGTTCAGTTCAGTTCAGTCGCTCAGTCATGTCCAACTCTTTGCGACCTCATGAATCACAGGACACCAGGCCTCCCTGTCCATCACCAACTCCCGGAGTTCACTCAGACTCACGTCCATTGAGTCTGTGATGCCATCCAGCCATCTCATCCTCTGTCGTCCCCTTCTCCTCCTGCCCCCAATCCCTCCCAGCATCAAAGTCTTTTCCAATGAGTCAACTCTTCACATGAGGTGGCCAAAGTACTGCAGTTTCAGCTTTAGCATCATTCCTTCCAAAGAAATCCCAGGGTTGATCTCCTTCAGAATGGACTAGTTGGATCTCCTTGCAGTCCAAGGGGCTCTCAAGAGTCTTCTTCTCCAACACCACAATTCAAAAGCATCAATTCTTCGATGCTCAGCCTTCTTCACAGTCCAACTCTCACATCCATACATGACTACTGGAAAAACCATAGCCTTGACTAGACAGACCTTATTTGCTGAATATTTGCCAATATTTTCAAAGTTCAAGGAGATCTCTTTGCAGTGCTATTGTGTGAAATAGAACATTCTCTTTAAATGTATGTTTGTTTCTTTGTTACTTTTTTAACACCAAACTCCATGAGTCTGATAATCTCCCTGCTTTCCTCCACCCTTTTCTTAGAATTTCTCTTGTGCATTGTTTTAAAAATCTTACCTCATGGTTGATTTCTTTCTTTATATTTTTGTCTAAATTCTGTAACTTCTACAACTTCCTAGATAACTTTGTAATAGTATATGAGTATATAAATAGTAGTCACACAAAATCAAAGTTGTACATTATTGAGGAGGACTTTTTTCCTAAAATATATGTTTTAATTATACCAATATAAGAACAACATAAGTATTCCTTCTTCTCTTCCTACCTTTTTTCCTTTTTAGAAATTAAGATATTTGTGATTATGTACATTATTATAAAGTTTGCCATCTTAACTATCTTAAGTGTATAATTCAGTGACATTAATTACATTCACAGTGTTGTGCAACTGACACCACTATTTTCAAACCCATACAGAGACTCCATAACCATTTAGCAGTAACTCCATTTTTCCCTTTCTCACAGCTCCCAGTAACCACTATTCCTTCTGTCTTGATTAATTTGCTAAATCTTTCTTATTCAGCACTACTAAAGAATACAGATAAGATTTATTAATAAACTTTCTCTTTGCAATATTTGGATGTCACTATAGTATCTGTAATCTATTGTGGCATTACAGTTTACCCCAAAACTTAGTGCCTTGAAACAACAACAGCTGTGTATTTTTTCTCATGGTTTCTGTGGATAAGGAATCCAGCCCAGGTACAATGGAGATGACATATCTGCTTCCTGAGAAGTGGGGCCTTTGCTGGTCGATCCCAAGACTAGGAGCTGGGATCTGAAAGCTTCTTCACTCACACGTCTGACAGATGCTGACCATCACTGGGGCCACGTGCGGCTGAAGAGTTGAATGCCCATACGTGGTTTCTCCGGTGTGGCCTGGGCTTCCCCACGACACGGTGGCTGTGTTCCAAAGGCTAGTGTCCCCCCCGAAAGATGAGGAGGAGGGGGGAGTGCCAGAAGCCCTGTTAGCCTCGGTGGCCGAGCCTCAGAGGGCACGCAGCAGTGCTTTCCCAGCATTCTGCTGGCGGACACCCAGGGTCTAGGAAAGGAACACAAGACCCCACCTCTAAATGTCACAGTGTGACAGTGTGAGACAAGTGTGTGAAACGGGTGAGAACTGGCCATTTTGGGAAGTGCAGCCCGCCACAGCGTGTGTCCACCATGTGCCCAATTCAGGCCGTAGCAGGACTTTTCTAAAATTAACTCCTTTAATTCACCTAACTGCTGGCTCAGCAGCTGTGGAAATGGCCGTTACCCTTTCTCTTAATTAGGAGGTTGAAATTTACACATAGAAAAGAAGAAGGAAAACATGAGATCGTGAAGTTGCTGCTAAAAGAAAAGAGAAACCTGTTTCTTAGAAACAAGATAATTATTAAACTCTCTCTATTAAAGAAACTGTTCTAATTCATATCTTTACTGCTACTTGAAAATATTCCTTGGTCAGGAAACTATTTTAATATGAAAAATATATTGTTTATGAACATTGTTTGTGTTTATTGTTTGGGCATGAAAACATTTTTCAAGTCTTGATTGACTTGAAATATTTAAACACACAATTGCTTCCTTTCCCTGACATACATCTAGAGGCCAAAGTCTATTTTTATTATATGACTTCTGTAGCCAAATGACCTAACTTCTCTAATGCTTTAGTGTTGTCATTTGAAATTTGGGAAGAGTGATACTACCTGCCTCACAGAGCTAGGATGAGGATTAAAAGAGTTGATATACATAAGATGCTTCACACGCTGTAAGTGCTAAAAAATGGTCAGAAAGAAAGTATATGGAGACAGTAGTGGTATTCCACATGTGTGTATATATGAAGGGCCACCACAGGGCTGAATTCATTCCAGTAGGGTATTCAAAAGATAGAGGAATATGGTTAATGACAAGTTTGTTAAGCTGTTTCATTTAGGAAGAACACACTCAGTAGCCTCTTAATTTAATAACTTTTTTTTTTCCTAGTTTGAAAAAGAAAAACAGCATGATATTCGATCATTCTTTTTACCAAACGCTAAGAAAAGACAGTTGGAGACCTCCTGTGATGAATCAAGGGTATCCCAGGAAAAAAATACCATAGTGCCAGTAGACCCTGGAGAAACAGCTACAAGAGGGGATGGAAGTGATCTTGAACCTGAAGCTAAAAAGCTGAAATTGGTCGCCATCGATGACCCTTGCAGGCCCCCTGAGGAGAAACCCTGCCGGCCTGGGCAGGCCGAAGCTCGGCTCGCGGTCGGGGCCTGCGAGGCCAGGGCCCAGGCCACTAGCCCAGCCCTTAGTGGTGAGGGCTGGCAGTGTGCTTTCTGCACCTACATCAATAACTCAGTGTTGCCTTACTGTGAAATGTGTGAGAATCCGCGGGGCGGTGCTGGTGAGTACATGGAGGGCAAGCACGAGGCGGGTAGCAGTGGTGTCTTCAGATAACCTGTGTGCTTAGAGACAGCTGCTGTCATCAGAGATCCATGACTGGGTTCCGACTTCAGCGTTTAAGCTGGAGGAAGAGCTTCACGTAGTGAAGACTGTGAATTTATCCCCTTGTGGAATGTGAAAAGCTCCCAGTTCTGTCAAGAATGTATATCCCCCATCGTCTGTGACATGGCATTAATTTGGCACAAATGGACATTTCTGATTAATGCCAGCAGGATGTGAATTCAGTGGGCAGGAATAGAAGCTCTGTTGCTATGGCAGCAAATATGCCTTATAGCCACAGACCTGCTGTTTTCTTTCCTCTGTAGATAATACTTGTTTTAAAGAAATTGTAGATTATTTTGTTTAAACAGCAGAATGAATCCAGTGTGGCTTCTTCACCTACTGAAATATTTATTGTGCCATGTTTCTCCCATGACAAATCATAAAAATTTCTCTATTCACTTTTAAAAACCAAATCTCACATCTGTTTTATGAATTTATTCTTTTCTAAAACATGCTATTTAAAACTAGAAATCACAAACATACCTCAGAGTATGTTTTGCTTGCGTGATATGATATTCTTGCTGGTGTTTTATTTTTGAAGTGATTATTAACAACTGTGGTTGTCTTAAGAAAACATCATCAGTATTCCTTTGTTTCCAGTTTTAGAGACCATTTTTATGGTAACTAAAAATGCCAAGTGGATAGTTTTGGAAACTAGAAGAAATTATAAATAAAATCTTATCAAAGTGTGTAATGATTGTACACACTTTCCCATCATATGTGAATTCTTCAGAGTCTTGACATTAACAGAAACTCAGCAAAGATAGAAGCTCTAATGCTCCAGTTCCTTCCTGCTTGCCTTGCTCTCCTCTGCCTAAATTTTGATCTGAAAGAAAATGTAATCAGTAGCTGAGTCTTTCCTCCTTTGATTCTGGGTGTTCCTCCCAAAACTGACAAGTCTGCCATCTGGGTGATTATATTTGTAATGTGGACACCTGTTGTCTATGAACTGAATTGGAGCCACAAGCTTATCCCATATAATATCTCCCACAATTTGCATTATCTCATTCAATTTCCAACTGCTACAGGCAATAAAGATAAAGTATCTCATGACTACAATATAATATTAGTTCATACAAAGTCTATAAATGGAATGAGCAATAAAAATCATGGTTTAATAGGGTTTTATAAGTTCTGATTTTTCTTTATGATACCAAGAGCAACAGTGAAGATTTCTAAAACCATGATTTAATAAGCAAACTTTCAAGCGGTCTAAAAAACCAAAACACCTTTTGTGAATATGAAACAGTCTGATTTAAGAACAATACATATTCCAAGTAACAGTGAGAGTGTTGATATATGATGGTTATAATTATTAGATTAATACTACTACAGTTTGGCATAATCATTTCCAACCTTGATTTGGATGCATCCCAAAAATTAAAAAGCAGAATTCCAATTCATCTAAATTTTAAAATCATACCTGCTACATAATACTTTGAGGAAACAGTGAATTCAAAACATTAAATGAATGATATTAGGATACAGGACTGGAAATTCTTATAAAGTTGCTAACTAGTGGTCTCTAGTACATTAGCTAGTACATTAATTTGCTGTAACGTACATTGAATACTTGACCAAGTCGTGCCTGATTCTTTGTTGACCCCATGGACTCCAGCATGCCAGGCTTCCCTGTCCTTCACGGTCTCCCAGAGTTTGATCAGATTCATGTCCATTGAGTCAGTGATAGCATCTAACCATCTCACCCTCTCTCATCCCCTTCTCCTTTTACCTTCCATCTTCCCCAGCATGAGGATCTTTTCCAGTGAGTCGGCTCTTCTCATCAGGTGGCCAAAGTATTGGAGCTTCAGCCTCAGCATCAGTCCTTCCAATGAATATTCAGGGTTTATTTCCTTTAGGATTTACTAGTTTCATCTCCTTGCTGGCCATGGGACTCTCAAGAGTCTTCTCCAGCACCACAGTTCAAAAGCACTGACCACTAGAGCTGTCAGTATGTAACATTTCTCTTGTGCTTTGTTCTTAACATCTATTGCTTATCCTCTGCATCTGATACTTCATACTCCCAGATTTGTATCTCTCGTTTGAATTCCAGATTGGATGTATGCAGTGACCTACATAACATCTTCACCTGGATATCTAAAGGGTACCTCAAGCTTAACATGTCCAAAATGAAATTCTTGATTTATAGTCACTACATCTAACAGCAAAGCTTCTCTTCCCATCTTCCCTACGTTGTGCTGAAAACCTGATGCAGCATCTTTGATTTCTCCCTGTCCTCCCATCTTCATGAAGTTCTGCCAGGGTAACCTTTACAAAGTGCCTTGATTCCAGTCGCTACATCTTCACTGCTACCATCACGCTGGAAGCCACCAGCATCTCTCTCTCACGCCCCCCTAAGGCGGGTCGTTCTCTCCACAGAAGCTGGAGGGAGCCTTCAAAACAGATCGTGACATTCCTGTGCTTACAACCCTTTAATGGCTTCCAGGGACACTAAGGCTCTAAGACAAGAATACAGGCCCCCTGGGGCCGGGCTTCCCAGATCCCTGAGCAGCTCTCAGCTCCAGGGAGCCTCCCACCCCATCCTCTTACTCACCTAATTCTCTTTAGCAGAAAAGATCCTATTTGTTTGCCTGTTTATCTCTGCCCTTTGGAATGGAATCTCTAGGAAGCAGGGACCTTTCTGACTTGTTCCCTCTGCCTTTCCAGCACCTAGAGTGGTAGTTGGTGATCCTCAATAAATATTTAGAAAGAATGAACAGATGTTGCTGACTTTGTTTCTTTCTGTACAACTCAGCTGTGACATTTTTAAACTCTACTTTCTGTACTGGCTATAGGGTACACAATGACTTTAGCTAAATATAAGTGAAATTATTTGTTTTTTATAAATTATTTTGTTTGTTGTACACATTTGTTCCACAAATAGATAGCCTCAGCCACACCCAGAATAAAAACAAAAACAAGAAAGATGATTCTCAGGACACCTCCAAAAAAATTCAGACTAGTTCTGACGGGGAGAAACAAGTCCTGGCACATTCAGCACCTGAACCGCTAGCTGAGATCAAGGAAGAAATTTCAACAACAACAACTGAGAGTGAAGACAGACTCACCCCCCAGCCAGGTGATGGTAAGTCTTCTTTCCATTTCCAGGATCCAAGTAATAACCATATGCTTGGACGTGGAACACTGTTAATAGGTTTGCAATTACTACCTTGTTCCAGGTTCCTTGTATTCCCTTTTATATTAAAAATACCAACCATTTGTAACTACATACATAAACACCAGATGGCCAGAAAAGCAGAGCTGTTGGCATTCAGATGTTAGAGAGAGAGCTAAACTCATATGGGCTATGTGTGCCATCTCCGGCCTGTTGCCCACCAAGCTTGGCCCATTCTTGCAGTGAGAGCATGTTCTGATATTTGGGGGTTCTTTTGGACACCATGGATTGCTGTAAGATTGACAGATGATTGACAGCCACTTGGGAGATCATTAATCTTTTACAAGTGAATTTCTCTTATTTTTATCATGTTTGGTTGCACTGGGTCTTTGTTGATGCATGTGGGCTTTCTCTGGTTGCAACAAGTTGGGGCTTTTCTCCATTGTGGTGTGCAGGCTCCTCGTTGCGGAGGCTTCTCTTGCTGTGGAGAACAAGCTGTAGGCTCATGGACACAGCAGTTGCAGCGTGCAGCCTCAGTAGCTGTGGTGCACGGGCTCAACTGCTGTGCAGCATCTGGAGTCTTCCCAGACAAGGGCTCGAACCTGTGTCCCCTGCACTGGCAGGCAGATTCTTATCCACTGTACCACCATGAAACCCATACACGTGAATTTAAGTGGCTACAGTTATTCAGCATATTTTATATTTAGAGTTTTGAGGGTTGTTTTTTTAAGTAACTGTTTTCAAGGAACATAATTTCAAGACTATGTGAATCATGACCAACCAACCATGCAGTGTCTCAGGTGTATTTACTTCTTTCATTGATTCCATTCATTCTTTATGGCTGCAGTGGTTGGCAAATATCAGCCTGCATGTCATCCATCACAGTCTTTATGGGCCAGCTGGCCAAAGACGGTGAGTACTCTGGGGTTATTTTCTTTGTTACTCAGTTTGTGACCATAGTAACCAACAGGTTGATGTCTCATTATAACAGCCACAAAGTGTTCGGGATGGATTGTCAAAGTTTTTCTTTTAGGTTAGTTGCCGTTAAACATAGATATAGTGTAGAGTTGGATTCATAGCTCTAAAAACATAAGTGTTAGTCACTCAATCGTATCCAGCTCCTTGCAGCCCCATGGACTGTAGGCCACCAGGCTCCTCAGTCCATGGAATTCTCCAGGCAAGGATACTGGAGTGGGGTGCCATTCCCTTCCCCCAGGGCTCTTCCCATTGGCAGATTCTTTACTGTCTGAACCACCAGGGAAGTTAAACATAGATATAATGCGGCATTGGATTCATAGCTCTAAAATGAAATGTTTATTAAGCATTTCTAAACTCTAGGCATCTTCCTTTCTTCTGTACTCAGCTTTCCTTTCCTCTAATTCCTCAAGGTCTTCCCAAAACTATCTCACAGTAGATTCTGTTCAGGTCTGTTAATTTTAACGGCCTTTAAGCAGACAATCTGGACTCAGGCATTTTGTCTCTAGTTCCCTTGTGTGTACTGTGACGGTGCCCCCAGTGAGGATGAAACCATTGCTCTCAGACAGTGTCCAGGTCAGTGAACAAAACATCAGACCCAGAATCGGCGACTGGCAATTGTCATCAGCTGGGCCATGATACTCTCCATCTACAGCAGGGAAATGCTTGCTTGTTAGCTACAAATTGGTCCCTTGATGAAGATGTATGTTAGCTTTACTTACACATTCTTTTCAAAAGTCACCAGACTTTTAGAAATTCTGTTCTGCTGGTGAAATTTGCTTGGCCTCATCCATAGACAATGCTAGTATTTTCCCCTACACCTATCCTCTCTTCTTTTTTTCTTTCTTTATGTCTCAGATCACTGGGCTGCAGAGGTGATATTCTTCACATCTGCCCACTAACACGGATTTCCTTGAAAAACAGAAGAAGGAGAAGGGACATTATAGTAAAATGCTTCTACTCATGTATGCTCTTTTAGAACCAGAGTAGAATTGTAGCTTCATTCTAACTGGAATTCTAAGGGTCTGGAAGGAAGGCTGTGACTTCAAAAGAGGCTATCTGGTGTTTGGAACCATTAAATTATACTTCATGGGAAAAAAAATGAAAAGAAAAATACATTCCCTGATGTAACTAGTAGCTACCAAAAAACATCAGCTGATTTGGAGTTGTTCTCATAAGGCTTTTTTTCAAAGAGTGACTTCTGATCTTGAAGTATTAACAATAGTCCTTCAAATCTGGAGACAATGATTATGACAGGCACTTATTTTATGTACATTAAGGAAGAAAAAAGATGGGACTTCCCTGGTGGTGTAGTGGGTAGCAATCCACCTGGCAAGCAGGGGACACAGGTGAATCTCCAGTCTGGGAATATTCCACGTGCCCTGGGCAGCGAAGCCCATGGGCCCCAACCATGGAGCCTGTAGACTAGAGCCCGTGCTCCACACAGAGGAGCCAGCCCAGGAAGAAGCCTGCGCGCCGCAGATGGAGGGCAGCCCCCGGCGGCCGTACCTAGAGGAAGCTTGCTCAGCAACGAGGACCCACAGCCGAAAAAGAAGCTGCCCGTTTCGCTGTGACACGGTGACTGGTTATTCCTCCAGCGATGCATGTTTGCTCCTGTAATAACAAACTGACGCTTCCTCATCCTGTATGCAAGTTTTTGGTGTACATGATAACTCTTCATTTCAATCCCAAACCATAGTAAGACATTTTGAAGGTAATCAGAATCAACACTCAGAAATGACAATGCATATATCTCAAGTGTAGTGTCAAAGTGACGACAGTGTTGTGGTTATGACTAAGCTAGGCTCAGGCAGTGGAAACTACCTTACAGCTGTCACTTGGCCAACCATAGTTGTAAAATGCCAAGGCTGTTGACTGGAAAAGATGCCAATTTCAGAGATATTAAAGTGTGGGGAAAGCATACATTTTTGAATTTATGAAATATGGGGATAATCCAAAATCTAAGTTTGTAGAGTGACTGATGTCTCGGTTAGAAATATTCAAATAGATGATATTGCAAATAAACCATAGACTGGTAGATCTGGAAGAATACTTTAAAGGGTCACTGAGGCACCATGGCAGAAGTTAAGAGCAAACGCTCTGGAGCCAGATTACTGGGCTCTGTTTCCAGTGGCCTTGGGCAGATTAATGTCCCTTGCTTCCCCTCCTCTGTAATACGCACAGCTTGTTCCTGCGAGGTGTTCATATAAGTACTTAGACCCGTACCAGGCACATTGTAAGTGCTGATAAGTGCTAACTAATTATTATTTAGATCTGCTTGGATAACCCTATCCTTTCTGCAGGATATACTGGTCAGTAGGACTGAGAAAAAAATAAACAGAGATGATGAGAAAGACGTCTTGTTCACTCATCTCCTCTTGTGAATGTGAGGCACCGGGCCATAAGGCATCAGTCATTTAAGTGGCCCTCAACATAGCAGTCTTGCTATGGATAATCAAAATGGTGTTCATTTGGTCTCAACTTAAACCCTCTGTAGCAATAGGAATAGATTCTAGACTCCTTCAAGACTGATAAGGACTCTTTCAGGGTAGGAAAATCTCCCTTATACCTAGTGGTTATCTTTTTTTTAAGCAAATGCTGAATTTCTTTCTTTTTCTTTTTTTTCTTGTTGGGTCATTAGCAAAAGTTCCAAAGCAGCTGTTAACCATATAAGCCAGTGTGCTCTTAGATCACCTGCCGTGTTTATTTCACGCCCAGGTACATGTTCTTTGTCAACTGTGCTGATATATTTGATACAACTCTTTCATCATCCTAACCCACACAAGATTAAAGTAAGCTATTCTGGGTAGAGGGTAGATATGCCTCAAGTTCTTTTTTATCTTCTTCATTAGAGCAGTTGAAGAACTGGCCGGTGTATGATACCCTGATGTTTTGTGCAAGTAAGAATACTGACCGGATTCACATCTATACTAAGGTAGGCATCATGTGGATTCTGGAAACCTGCACAAGGCTTCCTTTTTTCATGTTCCAATGGAGATAATTTTATTAGCAGTGAGATGGGTAGTGAGTTCTTTTCCTACTTAAAGCTAATTCTCAGATTCCTCTGTTAAATCTAAAGACAAAAAGTGGCAAACAGCATGGTAGTTAAAGAGTGCAGACTCTAGGGCCAGGGTGCTGAAGTTCAGGTCTGTTACTGACTGTGGAATCTTGTGCCTGTTTCCTCAGCTGTAAAATATGGAGCAGTTTTTGCCACGACAAAATAAGCTAATTCCTGGGAGGCCCTTAGCACAGGGCCTGGCCCTGGTGAACGCTCACCCCGAGTTGCCTCCTGCACTGATCCTGCAGCAGTAGCAGCAGGGGCATCCTCACAGAAGCCTGAGCCTGCCCACACGTGCTGAGTAAGCTCTAGGGATCTTTAATAATATGACTGCTCATGGCCTGGGTTAGCAGCTCTCAAACTTTTCAGTCACGGGACCTCTTAGCACTACTAAAATTTATTGGGGACCCAAATACCTTTTGTCTATGTAGGCTGTGTTGTTACTGTTTAGTCACTAAGTCGTGTCCAACTCTTTTGCAACCCCACGGACCATGGCCCACCAGGCTTCTGGTCCATGGGATTCTCCAGGCAAGAATACTAGAGTGGGTTGCCATTTCCTTCCCCAGGGAATCTTCCCGACCCAGGGATGGAACCCATGTCTCCTGAATTGGTAGGTTCTTTACCGCTGAGTCACCAGGGAAACCCCACGTGGGTTATATCTGTTGATATTTACTGTATTTGAAATTAAAACAGAAACACTTTAAAATATTTATCCATGTGAAACTAGCAATAATAGGGCTTACTTGGTGGTGCAGTGGGTGAGAATCCGCCTGCCAGTGCAGGGGACAGGGTTCAGTCCGTGGTTCAGGAAGATTCCGCATGCCGTGGAGCGGCTAAGCCTATGCTACACAACTGATGAGCCCGCAAGCTCTCTAGAGGCCGCACGCGCCAGCTGCCAAGCCCACGCGCTGAAGCTCCTGAACACCATGCGCCTGGAGCCTGTGCTCCGCCCCAGGAGAAGCCGCCACAGTGAGAAGCCTGGGCCCCGTAAGAGCAGCTCCCACTCAGCACAGCTAGAGAGAAGCCCGGCGCAGCAGCGAAGACCCAGCACAACCAAAACTAAAGGAATAAATAATAATTAACAAACTAGCAATGATAAATCCATTGCATACTTATATAAGAAGCATATCTCTGTGAAAAATAATTTTGATTTCCAAAACAAAAATAATGTTTAGTGAAAAGAGTGGCATTGTTTTACATCTTTAGCAGTTTCTCCTGAAGTCATAATAGAAGACAGTGGGATTCTCCCATCTGCCTCTGTGTGGAAAACTTCCCTGGACATTCCTAAGAGAGTAACAGTGGAAAAGACAAATGGTGTTGCACTAGTATTATAAAACTTACGTCTCTCCGGATCTTCTGAAGGGTCTTGGAGACCATGTGAGAATCTTTGGCCAAGGTTCACTAGTATGAGTATTTGAGAAAAAGATTCCTGAGATTTATGAACACTTTTGCTTGAGCTACAGTTTCAAACTTCTAATCTTTACAAGTATCATAAAATAGGATTTGTGAGTTTTTAAACACATGGGCCACTCTGTTGAAATAATGTCATTTTAAAGATAGGTTGGGCCTGCCCAAACTCAGTTATGGGTTTTCTGCTAAACTAAATTATTAGATACAGATAAATGCTGTACCGTGTCATAATCTTTAGTTCTAAATGAATATTAGAAGATACTGTTAGAAGATGAGGAGATGGCTAGGATCATAAATACCGGAAGCTCCAAGCAGCCTCCACTGTGGGACCACTGCCAAGAGCGACTCAAGAATGAAAATAGGCAGGACACGTTTCCCTTGAAGGCTTCAGCCTTGGTCGTCATGTGGAACTTCTAGACTCGGGGAGCACCAAGAAGCCCCCCACTCCTCTAGAGACATATCTAAGCGTCTGAGCCACCTCCTGGCCTTTGTGAGACCATCACCTAAGAATAACAGAATGGCTCTCCCAGAGGCTAGAAGGTCAAGAATCCAGAAGGCAGACCCCAGGCAGAGCACACACACAAATTCAGAAGCCCTTAAACTTCTTACTGTATACAGTGAAGGCTCTGCATCCTGGATCATCATGTCAGGGTATTTCCTCCTCTGGTGGAGACTGGAGAGAAACTGCAAATGGTAGAGGGTAGAGTGAGCCTTCGTATTAGTCCAGTAAGTCGTGTCCTACTCTGTGACCCCATGGACTGCAGCACGCCAGGCTTCCATGTCCTTCACCATCTCCTAGAACTCTGTTCAAACTTAGGTCCACTGCATCAGTGATGCCATCCAACCATCTCATCCTTTGGTGCCCCCTTCTCCTCCTGCCCTCAATCTTTCCCAACTTCAGAGTCTTCCAATGAGCTGGCTCTTTGTATCAAGTGGCCAAAGTATTGGAGCTTCAGCTTCAGCACCAGTCCTTCTGATGAATATTCAGGGTTGATTTCCTTCATGATTTGACTGGTTTGATCTTCTTGCTGTCCCAGGGACTCTCAAGAGTCTTCCTCAACCCCATAGTTTGAAAGCATCAATTCTTCAGCGCTCAGCCTTCTTTATGGTCCAACTAACATCCGTATGAGAACCCCCTGAGCAGTATGAAAAGCAATGTACCTGCCACCAAGCAAATACCGCAGCCACCTTCCTGACCTCTCTCAACAGTCTCGAGTGCATTTTTACCACTCTTCTAAATACTTATGTGTCCCCTTGCCATGAAACAGTATTCAATCAGTTTTCTAAACCGGAGACACTAAGCAGGTCAAATGTCAACAGGGATTTTCACAGCTACAGGAGAGCTCAGAAGAAAGCTTTTCTGTTCACCTTAGGAGACCTGAAATAAAATCTAGAAACAGAAATTCATATAAAAACCCCCATCAGTGCCTAAAAGAGCACTCTTTAAAAGGAAGAGCAGTAACAGATGTTTAGCATCTGATGTCATGCTAATAGTATACCTCTAAACTGTTCACTTCAGCCAGAACCCCAGCCAGAATAACAATTATGCCTCGGAACTTTTAATCACTATGTAAGTACTTTTTGTGTATTTTTCTTTCCCCAAAGTGATTGTGGTAACTGTAACATTTCTTTCTGGCTGAGAGAATTAGACAGAATATGGGTTCAACTTTTGTTTATACAGTAGATTTCTATATACAGAGATTCTCCTTTTGCTTTATAAAAAAATACTTCATGTTTGATTGATGACACTTCTCTACATGGTATGGTTTACCCTTAGACCAAATGTAGTGGGGGCTCTCAGAGGGCCTGGCCCCCTCCTGGGCTCCGTATCCTCTCAGTGGGGGCAGTACGAGTGGAATCTTGTCTGGAATGAGCTGCCTCAGTTTATCAGTTTAGAAGAGTGGGCATGAAATGCAGTAATAGCATTCTTTACTTTTAAAATAATTATTAGTGCCTACAGACAAAATGGATTAATACTGCCCTTCTCATCTGTAATCAGGATGGAAACCAGATGAACTGTAATTTCATTCCTTTGGATATAAAATTAGACCTGTGGGAAGATTTACCAGCAAGCTTTCAGCTGAAACAAAATCGCTCCCTGGTAAGAACCATCCTGCACATTTGTTCAGAATGAAAATTTGTTGAGTAATTTTAAAGACCATTTTTGAGTTTGATAAAAGCAGAGCAGCTTGTGGCCTGCTGCAGAGTCAGATCACTGGGTGCACTTTAATCAGTCCAGGCAGTGCCTATGAATTACCAGGATAACATGAAATCTGTTACCCTGGCGAACGATCACACCTCAGGCTGCTGTTTCTGTGGATAAACTCATCCTCACATCATTTATTTTCTCATTCACAGGATTAGCAGCTGTGAGGCTGGTATCTGACAGAATCACACTTTACCTTTGTAGGTTAAGTTCGAACACTGACGAGCTCTGAGAGCAGAATAACCATGTGGGGGGACTGCATTCCTTATGGGAAGCACCAGGGTGCAGCCACAGGCCATGTGCCTGCTGCGGAGGCCTTAGTTCTGACCTGTGCTGACTGAGCTTCACTGCTAAGGAGGGTCAGCGTGTGTAGGGGCTGAGCCAGCATGCAGCACAGTGCTGTTTACAAGAATACAGCGATTATGTCTTTGCATTTGAGCAGAAATGAAAACATTGGCCGTGGTCGGCTGCACCCATCTTAAAAGAAAAGGTAGCCGTGAGCTGTTTTCTTTGGTGTCATCTAATGCTGATGCTCAGATTACCAGAAAATAGCCAATTACGTCTAACTGACTAATAAGTAAGAGTAGCAGTAGCCCTAATGAAATGTCCCAGATTGATCTATTGACGGCTCTTTTCCCGTGAGAGTTGGCAGTCAGGTGCAAACCATGCCAGATGTTGCACTGTCGCCAGAAGATCCCCTGTCCCCAAAATCCAGCTTTGCCTCGGCCACTGCTGGGGTGCGTGCGCTTTTGGTGTCAGTGAGCACCTCACTGCTGTCGGTCTCTGTGCATGAGGGGCATGCGCTGAGCGTCCTAAATGGTGTCTATAGAGAGCTGGTGGCTTGGGAGAGACCTCGCAGAACTGGCCACAGATGGCTCACAGCACAGGTAGGAAAACTGCATCAAACTGAAGAAACCCTTGAACCGTGAGACTCAAAGCCCCTCTGCGGTTATAATAGAACATCTGTTTTCAGATGCTATACGTAGCCTCGCTTTCGCAGGAAGATGCCTGGCGAGCTGTACACTCTTTTCATTATCTCATTTTCCGCCAGATCTTGAGGTTTGTTCGAGAATGGAGTAGTCTAACTGCCATGAAGCAGAAGATAATCAGGAAAAGCGGGCAGCTGTTCCTCAGCCCAGTTCTGGCTCTGGAAGAGATTGCAAAGCAGCAAACCAAACCAAACAGTACTAAGAGGTAAGAGTTGTCTGTCTTCATTTTGTATTTTATTGTTTGTTATAGTTATTTCTACAGGAGTGTCAGCATTTTATGTAACCACTAACAAAATTCTGATGGATTAAGAGAATATGATACATAAAAAGACAGCATATTTTGTTGCGACATAATTAGATATTTTGTGAATTTGGTCACATCTGCTGGGGAAAATCAAAGTGTCTGGATCTTGCTCACTATGAGTCCTGCTCATCAAGAGAGAAGCCAGACTCACAGGCTGATTGTGCTCTTGGGAATGAATCTTGGGTGTGATACAGTGTGGTAGCTGCTTCTGTTTGATGTCCCACCACCCAAGTAGGCTGTGCATGTGTGCTCAGCTGCATCCGACTCCTTGTGACCCCACGGACTGTAGCCCACCAGGCGCCTCTCTCCATGGGATTATCCAGACAAGAATACTGGAGTGGATTTCCATTTCCTCCCTCAGAGGATCTTCCCAACCCAGGAATCTAACCTGTGTCTCTTGTGTCTCCTGCACTGGCAGGCAGGTTCTTTACCACTGCACCACCTGGGAAGCCCCTACTAGGAGAAGGTGGTAATTATCATGCCCATGGTCGGAAACAAACTAATAGGAAAGGTTGAATATCTCAGGTTTGTAACTGTTTCACCTTCATCATGACAGTTCAGTTCAGTTCATTCACTCAGTCGTGTCCGACTCTTTGCGACCCCATGAATTACAGCATGCCAGGCCTCCCTGTCCATCACCAACTCCTGGGGTTCAAACTCACGTCCATCGAGTCAATGAGGCCATCCACCCATCTCATCCTCTGTCATCCCCTTCTCCTCCTGCCCCCAATCCTTCCCACCATCAGAGTCTTTTTCAATGAGTCAGCTCTTCGCATGAGGCAGCCAAAGTACTGGAGTTTCAGCTTTAGCATCATTCCTTCCAAAGAACACCCAGGACCGATCTCCTTTAGAATGGACTGGCTGGATCTCCTTGCAGTCCAAGGGACTCTCAAGAGTCTTCTCCAACACCACAGTTCAAAAGCATCAATTCTTCGGCACTCAGCTTTCTTCACAGTTGAGCCACCAGGGAAGCCCTTTAATTTTAAGTATGTGTAACTCTGCTTTTAATAATGGCTGTTTTTCATAACAAGGTCACAAAATTCCTAAAATCCCTGCAAGTTCAGCAGTTGACATTCATTGGTAGGTGTGAGCCACTGCACACGTGTGGACCTTGTGGGACACTTTAAGAACTTAGGCTTAATCTGAGTGAGATGAGACGCCATTGAGGGGTTTGGAGTAAAGGAAGCTTGTGCTTTAACACGATTGCTCTGCTGTGCTGAGGATGGACTGGAGGAGCAAGAAGGCGGCAGGGAGGCTGATCAAGAGACTGTGAACAGTGTGGGCCAGGGATGAGGGTGGCTTTGGGCAGGGCTAGCCTGTGCCCAGACTGAGAAGTGAGGCGTTGCAGGATCTGCCATCTCATTACTCAGTGACTTACTGAGGTCTGAGAAGATAACTGGACTTTCCCCCTGGCTCACTGAACTTGCTTTGTCAGAGAGGACGTTGTTCAGCTGAACAAGTGTCCGTCCGAATTTGATAGATGTTTATGTTGTTGAGGAATCACTGTGGTACCAAGGAGACTGCATGAAGGGTTGATTCTCAAAGAGGGTGATAATGGCAGTGTGGATGGGCTAATTCTTCAGTGCGGAAGATGTGCCTTGCAGGTGTTCAGCATCCCTGGACCCGCCTCCCTAAATGCCAGTGGTGCTTCCTGGAGATTGCCACACCCAACCTTCCGCACAACATGCTTCCTAGCAGCCCTGTGCGTGTTTTTGCTGAAAGGCAAAGAACTGTGGCCTCTCACACAGTATGTGCTTCTGTTTCTCTACCCCGGCAGTATTATGCCTACCTGTATTCTTACGTGATGCCCCAGGCCATCCGAGATATGGTGGATGAATACATCAACTGTGAGGACATCGCCATGAACTTCCTCGTCTCCCACATCACTCGGAAACCCCCCATCAAGGTAAGGCCCCACCGTGTATGGGACTGGGGTCCATGTGTACCCAGTGCACTTACTTTGCAGTCGTGTGGTGCATAACTCACTGTACTTCAGAGTCCTCATCTGTAAAACAGGAGGATGAGGCCACCAGCCCGATAGGATCACTTCAGGGTTTAATGAGGGTCTTCACTTCCTAAGGTGTAAATGGATAGAAATCAGTGATTGGAATTTGAATGGGGAAATGTTGCATCTTTAATTTTCACTGATCTTGAATTGGAATTTATCCTTTTTATCAGTTATGAAGCAGCCTGTAATTCATAAGAGGATTGGTGGTAACTGATTTTTCACCAGAACTCATAGATATTTTCATATCACCTTTCGTTTATTGTGAAGTATTGTTAACTTTCGTCACTTCTTTGAAGTTATAGCAGTTACTAACTTTTCCCTCGATTGTGTTACTTTTAAAAGAGTACACATATCTCTGTGTTTCAGTATTACCTGTTCCCTTTGTTGCTGTTCAGTCCTTAGGTCGTGTCTGACTCTCTGTGACCCCATGGCCTCAGCACACCAGGCTTCTCTGTTCTCCGCCGTCTCCCAGAGTTTGCTCAGATTCATGTCCATTGAGTCAGTGATACTATCTAACCGTCTCATCCTCTGCCATTTCCTTTGTAATTTCTTACATTTTACGTGTCTAAAAGCATTCTAAGGAGGGCCCACAGGCTTCCCCAGATTGCCAAACCAGAATGGGAGGTGATGTGTCCTTGGCACCCAAAATGTGAGAATTTCTGAATTAAGGTGTGTAAAACTCTAAGAATAGTGCCTGGCACATAAGTTCTTCATAAGGTATTTATACAAAACAAAAGTACCCCCCAAATTGTAGAAATCTTGAGTTCTTTCTCTGTCTTAGAGTTGGTGAGTAGATCTGACCAGGCTATTACCAGTTTCATACTTGGTGCACATAAAGGCTGGCCCCGTCACTGTCTCTGTCATTATTGTAGATTCAGACAAGTGGGAGTGCTCCTGGTGAGGGCCACGGTGAAGGCCTCACAACAGCTAATACTGGAGAGTCTGTCAGTGCCAATTAACAGTGTTTATGACTATGCTCTGTCAGTGTTTTAAGTTATGGATTCACACCTGATGTCCTTATTTATTATCATCAAAAAGTTGTATTATATAATTTTATAAAATAATTTTAACTTTATGGATATCATTAAGGCCATGAGTAAATAATAATTTGGTGTATATTTCATTCTTCTTCTTGTACATTTTGAATGTAAGTTCTAGACTAAGTAGCCACTAGGCTGCACAAATAATGATGGTCAAACTGTATCTTTAGTTTTAAGCAGGAGTGGTAACTGGAGAATGTTGATTCCAGCAACAAAGCATAACAGACAAATAGAGAAGCACTTGGGGCTTTATGCATTCATCCATACCCATTCCAGCCTTTTGCCAGGTGTGGCTCAGGGTTATCACTTAACTCCTGGTTACCCCATGGTTTCTCAGATTCTTTAGCCTTCTGCTGAAGCCTCGTAAGAGAAGAATAATTAGCAAGATAATGCACCAAATTGTGTTTTTTTTTTTTAAACTCTGAATGATGATAGTATTTTTATATAAAATTACGTTTTCCAGGTACAGTGATAGATCTGATAGTAGATGATAAAAAAGCATACTTCTTTGTGAATTCTAAGGAAGGGAGGCAAAGGTCTTATAAAGAAATTAATGATTGGTGCACTTTTCTGTTCCTTATTTATCCTTTCTAGTAGATCATAAGACATTATTCATGAAAATTTAAAGTATCTGAGTGATTAGGTACCTAATAATACCATCAGTCACATTAAGCACTCACAGACATGGTGAATTTTTCATCTCATGGAAGCACGTTTGTTCTGTTATTAGGCCAGTGTTTCATTGGTTAAATATCTCTCCAGTGTAGAGAGTGAGGGGGAAATAATTTGCTTATGGTATACATGATTCTTTGGCTACCTATCAGTGGAAAGACCCTGATGCTGACAAAGATTGAAGGCAAAAAGAGAAGCAGGCTGCAGAGGATGAGATGGTTAGATAGCATTACTGACTCAGTGGACTAAATCTGAGCAAACTCGGGATAGTGAAGGACAGGGGAGCATGGCATCGCACAAAGTCAGACATGACTTAGTGACTGAACAAGTGAGAACTGGAAAAATTAGAATGACTTTTTAAAGTCAGAGGCTCAGTAAGTTGAGCCTGTCTTCAAATTCTGAGTCCAGTTATTTACTTCATATTATAGAACCAGTTTGAACTCAGTATTTTCATTAATTTACCTAACTTTATCAGGTATATATACTATTTTATATTACAAAGTAGTAATTTTTTTTTTGCTTTAAATACTTCAAATTTTCACTGTCCCCTCCCTTGTTATAATTAGGAAGGCATTGCTGTTTTAGGTGATAGCTGTATTCTTTCAATATGTTAATATCTTGACAATATTGATCAAATAAACCACACAGAGTTAATTTCATATTGTTGCTTTGAATAATGTACTATTAATCTTTTGAAGAGGAAAGATCTAGAATGTAAAGAGACTTCATTCAGATTAAAGGGTGAAAAACTCATAAAGCATTGAGAAGACAGGTGGAGATGGCTTATGGGATAAGGAAATAGAGGATACGTAAGTTAAGTGTCTTAATATTAATGCTGAGTAAGCTCTCAACATCTGTTAAGGATTTCCCTTACCATTACTAAGCAGAACTTTCCTTAGACTAAATTAATTGAGCTATTCCTGTGTAAAATATAATCCATGATATTGCTTTAGTAAGTGTTCAAACTTCACTTTATACGATCGATTTACTTTATTCTTCTTAATTTTTTGTATGTTTATGTTACACACACACACACACACACACACACACACACACGTATATATATGTATAGCTGTTGTTTACTTGCTGAGTCATGTCCAGCTGTTTGTGACCCCATGAACTCCAACACACTCGGCTTCTCTGTCCATTACTGTCTTCCTGAGTTTCCTCAGACTCACGTCCCTTGAGTCTGTGATGCCATCCACCCGTCTTGTCCTCTGTTTCCCCCTTCTCCTCTCGTCCTCAGTTTTTTCCCAGCTCTCTCTCTGTGTATATTATGTAGCCACTGGACCACCAAGGAAGTTCCTATATATAGATTTTTTTAAATAAATGTACTGGGGTCGCAATCACAACATTTTTTTAGTAGTGGGTTACATGATTACATGGTTTCCATTTATTTGGAAACCACTGCTTCAGTGAAAATACCTTTATAAAAGGAACATATATAAGGAGAAAATGCCTTATGAAAACAGGATAAATACCTTTTTGTGCCAGAGTGGAGTCATTTCCCTTGAGTGCTGGCCTCTGAGATGAGGTACAGGGTGCAGAGTAGAATACTGGACACAGACGTGGTTTGTGACAGCCTTCCTTCTCTAAGCCCTTGACGTCCATCTCCTGCTGCAGTTGAAGCTGATGGGGAGAGTAGTGAGTGACGCACTGCTGTCTGTAACCTGGAGGATGTCTAGAGAACTGCCGGCGGGTGGGAGGGTTCGGGAAGGGGATGGTGGGGTCCTGTGAAAGGACCCCTGGGACTCATGTCTCCTGCAGAGTTTTATCTCTGTGTGAGTGTGCCTCGGCGCCCTAGCCTGTGGTCATGATCACTCCTTAGCTTCAACTCTAGCAACTGGACTTGTGATGACTAATACTGGCTGTGGGTGGTGAGTGAGTATTCTTTAGCTGGAATTAACAGGATGGGCCATCCCATTTTAATTGTTTCTCAGTTTATCATAGTAATAATAATTTTAAAATTATTCAGAAAAAATATATTCAGAAAGAAAATAGAACATGCAGATTTAAAAAACCTGAATAGAACTAGTGGAAATGAAAATTATAGTTATTAAAATGACAGTCTTTGTCAATGGGATAAGACAGCTGAAGGGAAAGTTAATGACCTAGTAGATATTGTGTGAATAATGTGAATACATTTCTGAGAAGGTATTATGGAGATATAAAGAGATGGAAAATAAGAAAGATGAAGAGATGGGAAGGCTGTAAAATCTAACACAGTGCCAGAAAGGGAAGACTAGAGAGATGGGAGGGGCAGTCTTGAAAGTACAGTATGAGAATTTCCAGAATTTATTGACCGCATGGGGCCTTATCTGGTGGATCCTGCAGTGTGTTAGACTGGGGTTCAGTACCTGGGCCGGGGAGATCCCCTGGAGAAGGGAATGGCAACCCACTCCAGTATTTTTGTCTGGAGAATCCCATGGACAGAGGAGCCTGATGGGCTACAGTCCACGGGGTCACAAAGAGTTGGACAAAACTAAGCAAAACATGCAACATTGACTGCATGAATACTATAGCAAATATTACACTTAATTGTGAAAGCTTAGAAAGTTCCTGTTTAAGTCAGTAGTAAGATAAGGTTCGGTTCAGTTCAGTCGCTCAGTTGTGTCCGACTCTTTGCGACCCCATGAATCGCAGCACACCAGGCCTTCCCAAGTAGGCTGTGCATGTGTGCTCAGCTGCATCCGACTCCTTGTGACCCCACGGACTGTAGCCCACCAGGCGCCTCTCTCCATGGGATTATCCAGACAAGAATACTGGAGTGGATTTCCATTTCCTCCCTCAGAGGATCTTCCCAACCCAGGAATCTAACCTGTGTCTCTTGTGTCTCCTGCACTGGCAGGCAGGTTCTTTACCACTGCACCACCTGGGAAGCCCCTACTAGGAGAAGGTGGTAATTATCATGCCCATGGTCGGAAACAAACTAATAGGAAAGGTTGAATATCTCAGGTTTGTAACTGTTTCACCTTCATCATGACAGTTCAGTTCAGTTCATTCACTCAGTCGTGTCCGACTCTTTGCGACCCCATGAATTACAGCATGCCAGGCCTCCCTGTCCATCACCAACTCCTGGGGTTCAAACTCACGTCCATCGAGTCAATGAGGCCATCCACCCATCTCATCCTCTGTCATCCCCTTCTCCTCCTGCCCCCAATCCTTCCCACCATCAGAGTCTTTTTCAATGAGTCAGCTCTTCGCATGAGGCAGCCAAAGTACTGGAGTTTCAGCTTTAGCATCATTCCTTCCAAAGAACACCCAGGACCGATCTCCTTTAGAATGGACTGGCTGGATCTCCTTGCAGTCCAAGGGACTCTCAAGAGTCTTCTCCAACACCACAGTTCAAAAGCATCAATTCTTCGGCACTCAGCTTTCTTCACAGTCCAACTCTCACATCCATACATGACCACTGGGAAAACCATAGCCTTGACTAGATGGACCTTTGTTGGCAAAGTAATGTCTCTGCTTTTTAATATGCTATCTAGGTTGGTCATAACTTTCCTTCCAAGGAGTAAGCGTCTTTTAATTTCATGGCTGCAGTCACCATCTGCAGTGATTTGGAAGCCCCCCAAAATAAAGTCTAACACTGTTTCCACTGTTTCCCCATATATTTCCCATGAAGTGATGGGATCAGATGCCATGAACTTCATTTTCTGAATGTTGAGCTTTAAGCCAACTTTTTCACTCTCCTCTTTCACTTTCATCAAGAGGCTTTTTAGTTCCTCTTCACTTTCTGCCATAAGGGTGGTGTCATCTGCATATCTGAGGTTATTGATATTTCTCCCAGCAATCTTGATTCCAGCTTGTGCTTCTTCCAGCCCAGCGTTTCTCATGATGTACTCTGCCTTTCAAATCTCTACACGCTCCCTTTTATTTCTCAGCAGCAGCAGCAGCAGCAGCATCTTTGCCTCACAGAGACATCCCCTGTGTGATCTGAAATCCCCAATCTCTGTAGACTCTTTGTCAGTGTGAAGCAAAGATACTCAGGAGAAGCAGGCAGCTGTTCTATAGCCCAGCTCTCGTTTTGGAAGAGATCACAGAGCACTAAAACAAGCAGCACTGTTGGCAGGGAAAGGCCCTTGCTTTAGCTCTTGCTCTCTTCATATACCTGTGATCTCTCTTCATCCTCACATCCAGCATTCTTATCATTGCTAGCTTTTCCTGTGCACATGGGTGACAAAAATCCATTAACTGTATCTAATACAGTTGGTTAAGTACATTAAATCCTCATACTGTGAAGACCTTCTGCTGTCTCAAAATATCATATGTGAGAACATGGAAAATTATTAAGGGTAAAAATAAGTGTATAAAAAGCTTGTTGTGTTCAGTTACTCAGTCTTGTCTAACTCTTTGCAGCCACATGGACTGCAAAGCTCGCTAAGCTTCTCTGCGCATGGGATTTCCCAGGCAAGAATACTGGAGTAGGCTGCCATGCCCTCCTCCAGAGGATCTTCCTGACCCAGGGGTTGAACTCACGTCTCCCACATCTCCTGCATTGGCAGGCAGATTCTTTACCACTGGTGCCACTTGGGAAGCCTGTTAAAAAAAAAAAAAAGGATGGAGACACAAATATATGTAATTGTTATTAGCAACATAGTGTTGGGGAAGATAGCTTAAGAACTGGTATCAGAGGTTTTTCTAACACATGGTTCTCAGCTGGAGGCAGTTTCTTCTGTGGTTGCAATCTTAGGGGTCATTTTTTGGATTTTCATGATTAGGGGATACAGCTGAGACCATCTATTGGGTTGAGGCCTGGGGTACTGCCAAAAATCCTGCAGTGAACAGGGCCACTCTTCCAAACAGTTACCTGTTCACACTGTCCCTGGTGCCACTGCTGCGAAATCTGACTCTAGACCATATGATTAGGGGATTTGTGAAGATTGTAGGGACTTTATACTTCCCTCTGGGATTACAGACTCATGTGACTAAAAATAAAGGAACCATACATGAATGAATGAAGTCAGGTGTAAAACTAGAAAAGGATGGGGTAAGGCGTAAAATTATAGCAAATTAGAAAGTAATAACCTATCTAATGTCACGCAAATTTAGATTTAAAAATTAAACACTGCATGAGTCACATAAAGCCCTTTGACTAGTTGGATTTATCCATGAGCTGCCAGTTTTGGACTCTTGCCTCAACTCTTTTGAACTGGTTGGTTTTTCCCATGACTATGTATTACTTTATATAAAAATATACATACACACACATAACAAAAAACACACCTATTTTGTTTTTCTCAGTGCTTCTTCTAGTCCTCTCCTTCTTTTCATTTTTGTAACCATAATCTTAGTTGAAGTATTGGCCTTCTCTTTACACAATCATAATTCCCTTCTTACCTGAATTTACAGCTCACTCCAGCCACTTCGAACACATCCTGTTATTTCTTCTCCAGCAGACATGGAATCACCACCTAAGAAAGATAGCTGGTCAGGGTGTAAAGGCAAAAGTCATAAAATCAGGGCAAGCCTAAGTCAGATACACAGTATTATTTATAAATATTACATATAGGTGATATATTAAAGATAAAGCTGTGTTACAAAGCAGTGGAGTAAGCAGTCAGATCTGTGTTTTTTAAGAGCTCCCCCTGGCCCCAGTTGGAAGGTTAGTGAAAGGGCAAGACTTGAAGTGGGTGACAGTGGCATTAGCTTCCTGTTGCTGCCCTAACACATCACCCCAAGTTTAGCAGCTTAAAATAACAGAAACTTATCATCTCTCAGTTTTTCCAGTCAGGCGTCTGAGTTGACCCCAGTTGTTTCTCTTTTATAGACTGGCTGGCCAGGCTCTTACTGATGGTCTGGGAAGGATACATTCCCACATTTGCTCAGGTTGCTGCTGAATCCAGTTTCTTCTGGCTGCAGGACTTTGTTTTCCTTGCTGACTATTGACAGGGGAGCCACCTTCTGCTTCTGGAGGCTTTTTTTAAGTTCTAGCACATAGGCCGGCCCCTATGTCTCAGAATCAGCAATGATGTGTCAAATACTTCTCATGCTTGGAATTAATTCCTTTCTGTTTTGTTTTGGTTTTTTTTGGTGGGGGGAGGATTGCTCCCTTTCTTAAGGTCAACTGATTAGTAACCTTAATTACATCTGCAAAATCCCTTTGCAACATTACCTGGGTGAGGGTTCAATTGAATACCAGGAGATGGGACTCCTAGACAGAGATATCTTTAAATTACAGTTGACCTGGAAAAAAAAAGATAGGGGCTTACACTGAGGCATTAGAAATAGGGATGGAGGAGAGAGAATGAGGAGAGGTATTAAGGAGGTAGATCCAAAGACCTTGGTCACTAACGAGAGAGAGGTGGGGAGTGAGGGCTCCAGGGACACGGACTTGGCAGAGCCGGGAAGATGGAACCCGTGCTCCTGCAGAGGGTGGTGACAGAGGAAGCATGCTGATTCTGGCTGTCGAAGCCTCGGCACAGCGAGCTGAAGCATGTCTCTCTGGAAGCAGGTGTGAAGGGGCAACACAACAGCACTGAACTGGAAGTCTGTGTGGGGAGCAGGGCGATACTGGGTGCCTTGCCCTCTCATCATCCCCCAGTTCACCTTCTGTTGCTGCTGTTCAGTTGCTAAGTCGTGTCTGACTCTTCGCAGCCCCATGGACTGCAGCATGCCAGGCTTTCCTGTCCTTCACTGTCTCCCACAGTTTGCTCAAATTTTGTCCATTGAGGCAGTGATGCCATCCAACCATCTCATCCTCCGTTGCCCCCTTCTCCTCTTGCCCTCAATCTTTCCCAGCATCAGAGTTTTTTCCAGTGAGGTGGCTCTTCACATCAGGTGGCTAAAGTATTGGAGCTTCAGCTTCAGCAAGTCGTTCCAATGAATATTCAGGGTTGATTTCCTTCACGACTGGTTGATCTCCCTACAGGGACTCCCTACAAAGGACTCTCAAGAGTCTTGTCCAACACCACAGTTCAAAAACATCAATTCTTTGGCACTTGGCCTTCTTTATAATCCAACTCTCACATCCCTTCATGACTACTAGAAAAACCATAACTTTGACTATACAAACTGTTGTTGGCAAAGTAATATCTCTGCTTTTTAATACACTGTCTAGGTTTGACATAGCCTTTCTTCCAAAGAGCAAGCATCTTTTAATTTTGTGGCTGCAGTTCCCATCCATAGTGATTTTGGAGCCCAAGAGAATATAGTTTTCTTTTCAAAGAAACTATACCAGAGAGGCAGCCATAAACATCAGGCTTAGTGGAGACAAAGAGAGAAGTGTTACACTAGAAACTGCACTCCCTAGATCCCTGTCTTGGCTCAGCTGCCACACCAACAGCCATATTTTAATTTAGAATAGGCAGGAGATTAGAGGAGTCATCTCTGAAAAGATGGACTAGCCTCAGAATGAAGACAAAGATATATTACTTTGGGGGAATTCTCCCAAAAGCAATAACTAGATCTCCCAGTGTGATTATCTGTCCACTTGTTTGCAGGCTACACCCAAGCTCAGAGGTTGCAGTGAGCTTTTGAGCAGCTCACTCTAAAAGCCAGTATCACCAGCCATTGTATAGGTTCCTAAGGTTCCCACTTGTTGGAGGGCAGGCCTGATTCATTTGGAAACCTGTGGGTTTAGAATACCAACTTTTTATCATATAGCCACAGCTGGTCAGGTCGGCAGCCTTGAGCCCAGCACTGTTCTCATTGGTGCAGGCCACTTTCCAACTCACTCCTCTCTTACTGCAAAACTTTCATGGTCCATCTTCCATGACCATCCTCATCCCAGAATTACTTCAGGAGACATATTCTTCCTTCACTATTTGTCAAAATTGGGATTCACCGGAATCCATTTGAGAGTTGGTATGTTTATGAATTTAGCAGACCTCAATGGAAAATTAAATATTGGTAACACAACCATGTTTGAAAAGTTGTCACAAACCCACTATGAGGCTGGTTGATCTGTTTCTTGTAGTTTCCAAACATTTGTACTTAAACATCTCTTTGGAAAGCCAGAGGTTATTTTTAGTTCTTAAATCTCTGAATAAATTTCTCAGGATCTTTTAAAGTTACTGAATTAAGTTTCTAAGCTTTTAAACATTGAATAATACCAAAGGCAAGGCTTAATATCTCATTGCCCCTCAAAGCTAGGAAGCTTTTAAGTTCATTTAGAATCTGCTGGAATACTTTAGCAAAATGCTTTGGGGGAGGGAATAAAATGATTGAAGAAATGGGGTGTGTGTGTGTGTGTGTGTGTGTGTGTGTGTGTGTGTGTGTGTGTGTGTGTAGGGGGAATTTAGGAGCTAAAAGGGCAAGTTAAAGAATACTAAATGAATTCACTCCGACTCCTTTTTGCTTTAAGAAAGACACACAAGTAGAAATGCAAACATGTGAAGACAGTCATCATTCCTCTTAATAGGAGAAATTCAAATTTAAAGCTATAACAGCAGACCAGTCACCGTTAGCAGAGACGTTTTAATTGCTATACTTTGTGCTAGTGAAAGTGTGAGGGACTGTCATCCACTGCTGGTGGGGTCTATAAATTGGTAGGACCTCCCAGGTGGCTCAGTGGTAAAAGATCCACCTGCCAATGCAGGAGATGCAGGTTCCATCCCTGGGTCGAGATGATCCCCTGGAGGAGGGCATGGCAACCCACTCCAGTATTCTTGCCTGGAAAACTCCTTAGAGGAACTTTTAGCAAGAGGTCAGAGGAGCCTGGCAGGCTGCAGTTCAGGAGGTCGCAAAGAGTCAGGCACAGCTGCTGCTGCTGCCGCCACTATGTGGCTTCAGTCGTGTCTGACTCTGCGACCCCGTAGACGGCAGCCCACCAGGCTCTCCCGTCCCTGGGATTCTCCAGGCAGGAACACTGGAGTGGGTTGCCATTTCCTTCTCCAAGGCATGAAAGTGAAAGGTGAAAGTAAAGTCGCTCAGTCATGTCCAACTCTTAGCGACCGCATGGACTGCAGCCCACCAGGCTCCTCCATCCATGGGATTTTCCAGGCAAGAGTACAACACTATATAAATTGGTACTAACCCAGAAGAGAACAATGTGTCAAAATCTATCCAAACTTAGAGCATCCAAAATCTTTGACTTAGCAAGTCTGCTTCAGGGAATTTATTCTACAGATAGTTCTTATATAGAAAATAGGGATATTTGAGATAGGACTGTTTATTACGGCATTATCTGGGATAGCAGAGTCTAGAACAACCTAAATGGGCATTAACCAGAGACTAGTTAGATAATGAAATAACATGAAACCATTAAAAGTATAGAGCAATCTTATGTGTGCTAATATGGAAAGATCTCCAAGAATGTATCTTTAGGCAAAAAGCAAGGTGAAGATTAGTGTATATTATTCTACCTTTTGTTTTCGTTTTAATTTTTATTAGAGTATAGCTACTATACAATGTTGTGTTTCTGCTGTACAGCAAAGTCAATCAGTTATATTAATACATATACATATAGCCTTTTTTGGATTTCCTTCCCACTTAGGTCACCACAGAGCACTGAGTAGAGTTCTCTGTGCTATACAGAAGGTTCTCATTAGTTATCTATATTATACATAGTATCAATAGTATATATATGTCTATCCCAAGCTCCCAATTTACCCCACCCTCTTTCCCCCTCCCTTGGTGTCCATGTTTGTTCTCTACATCTGTGTCTCTATTTGTGCTTTGCAAATGGATTCATCTGTCCATTTTCCTAGACTCCACCTATATGCATTTATACACGGCATTTCTTTTCCTGACTTATTTCACTTTGTATGACAGTCTCTCAGTCCACCTATGTCTGCAAATGGCAGGTTTTTTCCTTTATATGGTTAAGCAATACTCCACTGTATATATATCCCATATCCTCATCCATTCCTCTGTTGATAGACATTTAGGTTGCTTTCACGTCCTGGCTGTTGTAAATAGTGCTGCAATAAACATCGGCATGTATGTATCTTTTGGAGTTATGGTTTTCTCCCGGATATGTCCAAGAATGGGACTGCTGAGGTCATATGGTAGTTCTATCTTTATTTTTTTTAAAGGAGCCTCCACACTGTTCTCCACATTCCCACCAACAGTGTATGAGGGTTCCCTTTTCCCCATACCCTCTCTAGCATTTATTGGTGTAGATTATTTTTTGATAAACACCATTCTGATCAGTGTGAGATGGTATCTCACTGTAGTTTTGATTTGCGTTTCTCTAATTATTAGTGATGTTGAGCATCTTTTCATGTGCCTCCTGGCCATCTGTATGTCTTCTTCGAAGAAATGCCTATTTAGATCTTATGCCCATTTTTGATTGTGGTTTTTCTTTTGGATACTGAGCTGCACAAGCTGTTTTTATGTGTTGGAAATTAATCCCCTTGTTGGTTGCTTAGTTTGCAAATATTTTCTCTGATTCTGAGGGTTGTCTTTTCATCTTGTTTATGGTTTCCTTTGTCATGCGAAAGCTTTCAAGTTTAATTAGGTCCAATTTATTTATTTTTGTTTTTTAAAATAAAAAAATATAATGGAGAGTGACTGCCAATGACTATGGGTTTCTTTCTGAGGTTATAAAAATGTTTTGTAATTAGATAGTCATGATGTTACAGCCTTGTGAATATACTAAAATGCACTGAATTATAAACTTTAAAATGGTAAATTTTATGATATGAAAATTATATGACCATAAAAATACAAAGAAATAAATTAAAGGTATGCATGCACCTGTGCTCAGTCGGATTCAACTCTTTGCGACCCTGTGGACTGTAGCCCACCAGACTCCTCTGTCCATGGGATTTTCCAAGAATACTGGCATGGGTTGCTATTTCCTCTTCCAGGGGATCTTCCCAACCCTGGGATCGAACCCATGTCTCCTGTGTCTCCTGCATTGCAGGGGGATTCTTTACCACTGAGCCACCAGGGAAGCCCCCAAATTAAAGTTACACACCTTTACAAAGAAAAAATGAACTGTTTCTAAAAGGATGTATTAAAAACTGGCAAAAGATGTAGTTTGGGGAAGTGGGAGAAAATGATGGGAACAGAAGGGAGGCTTATTATTCACCACATACAGCAGTGGGTGCCTTTAAAATTCTGAAATATGCATTTGTATCACCTAATCAAAAATATCATACTTTATAGAAAGGGAATCTGTTAATTATTAAATATACTTTAACAATATAAAAGCAATTTAAAATTTTTTACCTATAAACCGCACAATTCCATTGTGATTTAACTTTGGTTTTATTGTCAGGTTACCAAATGAAGTATTTGAGAATATGAAGAAATGCATGTTTAGAGTAATTTTTAAAGCAAACTGTAAACCACTCGAGAAACTAGGCCATGCTAATTAGAAGGAATTAATTGGATAATTGCATTTCACCTACTTAAAATCCCCCATCACCTGTAATTGAAGTAACTTTCCTCTCTCCTTCCAGTCCCTAAACCATTATGTGGTGTTGATAGTGTTGTGTAATAAGGTTCTGAATCCCTTGTCAAAAGTGGCTTTATTTCAGTGGAGGATTCCATAAACTCTGTATGAGCTGATATAATGGAAACAACCTTGAGATTATATACAATGTGATTGAACCTGATTAAAGAGAATAACTTTATCCAAATATGATACATTATTATAACTGATTAAGGTGATATGAGGCGCCTTGAAGAGAAGGCCAAGAGGGAGGTAAAATGCAGTTAGAGATGTTCTGCATGGCTTGGCAGCAGTTTACCTACAGCTGTCAGTGGTACATGAATTTGATTCTTTCTGATTCCCACACCTACTCCTTTTTTCCCGTGAGTGAAAATTGGTCCATAGGATAGTGACTGACTCTTGAATTTCTTAGAAAAATAAATCTTCAGAAAACTTATTTAGCAAAAAAGAGATTTGTTTACCACACATGGAGACCAATGTAGAGGAAGAAACTCTGTTCCCTAATTTAAGTATTAGCATGATGAATAGACATATATTCCTTTTTCTCCTACTGCTTTTGCAAGGAACAATGTGAACGTGAAATAGAGAAGCTCTTAAAGGATACCCACTTCATGTGATGTTTCAGATATATAACGAAAGAAGATGTTGCTGCAGCCTCGATGGACAAGGTGAAGAATGACGGGGGGCATGTCCGACTGATCACAAGGCCAGGGGTCCCCTCTACAAAGTAAGAGGTTTTTTACTTGTCAGGCATAGTGGTACTAAGATTCCTTCTTTAAATGAATGTATTCATTTCTATAACAATAGTTTACCTCTGTGTGACCACTTTACACATTAGAAAAAGCTTTCATAATGTAATAGCTCTTCTGTCCTAGCAATGCTGCGAGGCTCCTGATGCCCTTATCTTAGAAATTAGAGATCAAGAAGGTACCTGAGGCCAAGTGGGTTACATGACCTGCCCCAGGCCACCAGATACTAGTACTGAGGTCCAATCTGGGCTCTGGCCCCCAGTCTTGAGTTCTTTCTATCATTAAAAGTTGTTTGTTTCTTTTAACACTTCTAACAGCAAAGTAGCTATTGTAATTCCCAAGCAGGACTTTTCAACATTCTCGAATGATGTTCCTTTTCCTTTAGTTTAACAAAGTAAGCTTATGTCCTGCCATGTTTCATCTCTAATTTTAATTCTATCAACTCTGAGTTTACCTGTAGGAGGCCCATATGTAGCAAGTCTCCGTTCTAATTTCTGTCAGCACTGTTGGTTCCCTGGTTCTGTGACTGAATGGATGTGAACAGTTTGTCTCCTGAAGGCCAGCAATATTCAGATGTTCATGGAAATCTTGGTGATGGCCTCCTGGTCCTAATAAAGTGTGTGACCCAACACATTGAGTGAGCAGGGTGGCCTGTCTTTTCCCAGACTGAAGAAGCATTTTCAAACTTTTCATTTTCCATCTTCTCCAGACGCCTCAGAATCTGTGTAACTTGAAGACATCTAAGTTCCAAAGAGAGGCAGCGTATTTGTATTCAAATTAATTTTTCTGAACACACCATTCTTTCTTTTCCTTGGTGTGTAATAGAGTGCTGACTATAGCTATTAATATTTTATCTCCACAGTGAATCACAGAATCTGCATGCCCTGTGTTATTGTTTGTCAGCACAGAAACTTTGAAGACCTTTAAATGAAGTAACAATGATTTAAAATAGAGTAAGCCTTAATTAATTACCTATTCAATGTTTTGCCCCTTCTAGAGAATTTCCTGAAGATGGAGAATGTGTCCCATTTCTAAATCCCTGCACAGCCCAAGGTGATATTCTGAAGGCTTCTACACTCAAAGGCTATTTGCAGGCTGTGGATAATGAAGGAAATCCACTGTGCCTTCGCTGTCAGCAACCCACTTGCCAAACTAAGCAAGAGTGTAAAGCAGATGCTTGGGATTCACGGTTCTGTTCTCTGAAATGTCAGGAGGAGTTTTGGATTCGATCTAATAATAGTTACCTGCGAGCCAAAGTATTTGAAATTGAACATGGTGTGTGTCAGCTGTGTAATCTGAATGCACAAGAACTCTTTTTACGTCTGAGAGATGCCCCTAAAAGTCAGAGGAAGAGTCTTCTGGATGCTACCTGGACCTCAAAGCTCCCATTAGAACAGGTAAGTTTTAACCACTTGCTGATAAAGACAGCATTGCACTGAGTGATGAATATTGACTCATTTTCCTCTTAAAACCTTTTTAATACGGGAATTCTCAGATACATTTACAAAAGCAGAATAATGAACCCACACACCTGTCACCCGACTTTACCAACATTTTGCTATTCATTTCATGTTTCCCTCACTTGAATTCTTCTTCTCTCCTGGAATTATTTTAAAGCAGATCTCATACAGCATTTCATTTCACCCTTAGATACTTTTATTATGTACCTTTCACAGATGAAGACTTTCTTCCTCCCTCCCCTTTGTCTTTCTCTTCTAAATATAAACCCATAGCCCAATATCCACGATCACACCCAACATAATTATAATTCCAGTTACAATAAGTCCATGTTTGGTTTCCCAGATGATCTCAAAAATGCCTTTTTAAAATTGCTTTGTTCAAATTAGGATCAAATATGACCCACACATTGCATTTGGTCATTATACCTCTTGAGTGAGTGAGTGAAGTCGCTCAGTCATGTCTGACTCTTTGTGACCCGATGGACTGTAGCCTACCAAGCTCCTCTGTCCATGGGATTTTCCAGGCAACATTCCTGGAGTGGCTTGCCATTTCCTTCTCCAGGGGCATTATACCTCTTATGTTTCATTTAAGCTATAATATTACCCCTTTCCTTTTTTTACACCACTGATTGTTGAAGAAACCAGGTCATTTGCCTGCGAGATTTCCCACATTCTGGATTTGTGTGTGGTCCACATTCTGGACCTGTATCCTGATGATGTTGTTTGACATGTTTCTCTGTCTTCCTGACTTACTGAATAATAGTTGTAAGATCTAGAAGTTTAATTAGATTCTTTTTTTCAACATTTTTTAATGTGACTATTCTTTAAAGTCTTTACTGAATTTGTTACAGTATTGTTATGTTTCGGTTCTTTGGCCTCACGGCATGTGGGTTCTTAGCTCCCCAATCAGGAATCGAACCTGTACCCCCTGCACTAGAAGGCAAAATCTTAACCACTGAACCACTAGGGAAGTCCCTAACTAGATTCTCATTAGATTATTTTGGGAAGAGATCTTAACATATGGTACTTTGCATTAGGAGGCACTTAGGGTCTGGTCATTTCACTTTTCATGATGTTAATATTGAGTAACAAGGGGTAAACAGATAATCCCTAAAATGTAGTTCATTACAATGTGAAAGAAACTTATATTTGTTTATTCTATTGTAAAATGTAGTTTATTATAAAATACTCTTCTCAGCACAATATTCTCAGTATCCACTTTGACTCCCAAAACTCAGTTGGGTTTCCAATGTTGTGATCCAAGCACCTCTAAACTTCAAACTAGAGCAAAATGTGTAAAATGCATGCTTCATTTTTAAAAATGACTCTACAAAAATATTGGATAAATTCCAGCAAAAATCCTAGTTTTATTTACTTAATATTGCTGAATTAACTAATAAGCATTTTTGCAAAGATGAAGCAGCATGACTTTCAGAGCTAGAGAAATACACTATTTCCCTAACATTATCCAGGGCTCCTGAAAGATCTAATCTAGCTGGTGAGCGGCATGTGACACCCATCCCAGAGACATCAGCCAGACACCAGATACTGTCTGCTGCCTCCATGTGGAGACTTCCAAAAGACACAAAGAAATGACGCATGGACGTCTAGAAGGCAGTCTGTCCAAGAATACAGGACGTAGCATACACCTAGAAGAGGAGTGCTTAGACAGTAAGCAGTGCCCAGGGCACAGATGGGGACAACCAGGGGGACAAGGGGTGGTTCTTTCCAGAGGGGAGTTTAGGACGTAGAGAGCTGGCCCCAAGTGATTTAGAATTTTTGGGAAGAATAAAGAAGCACCTTCTGGATCACAAAATGTCACAGTGGAGACTGCTCAGCGCCAAAGATTTGGTTACAAACCAGACGACCAAAATGGATGTTTTTTTCCCCTGAGATATGCCACTTGCTTTATGCACAAGGCTGCCATATGACATTGCCTCTAACAATGCCAACCTCAAAAATAAAAATCAATATATATCTTCTAACCGAAGTTGGGAAGTTCAGTGTAGAAGAGAGAAAGTCAGTCCACCTGCAGTGGAGTCCAGGTAGAACGTTAAGTCAGTCCACCTGCAGTGGAGTCCAGGTAGAACGTTAAGTCAGTCCACCTGCAGTGGAGTCCAGGTAGAACGTTAAGTCAGTCCACCTGCAGTGGAGTCCAGGTAGAACGTTTACTGCTCCAGTTTGCTGCCGCCTTGGGCTGCGCTCTTGGGCCAGACACTGTAAAGGTCCCTGTGCTGTCTGTGGGCCTGACAGCTTTCCTAAAGCACTTCAGAGATGTGTGCAGGTTCCCATGGCCAGCAGCCATGAAGGTGACTGTAGAGTCTTCCTTGTTTAAGACCAAGGAAATAAAAACCACTTTCACACTAATCTTTGTCCCATTTAAACAACTCTGTCTACACTGCTATGCTGTGAGCTGTGACCTCAGATCAAATGCTAAAATAATACCAATTAAATGTCAGTCATCACTGGTTTAAATATAAAGTGTGTCTACAAGGACTGGCCTAGGTAGTGTCTACTTTAAATGAATATCTTTGTTTATTCTAAATATTCAAGTTACAGAGGTTTGTTCTAGAAATCTGATTCCAGTCCATGTAACTTAGGAGGTTCTCAGGTAGTTGCAAAAGTTCTGGATGATCACTATTAAACTGTCATTGGTACAAGTACACATGCATTTAGGTCAACAATTAAAGACTTGAGCTCAGTAATACTCAGAAGTTTTCTATTTCTAATCTTTTTATCAGTTTTGTTTTAGTAACTATATAAACTAGTTCAAAGGTGCATAAGCAACTGATTTTTCCCAATCTGTAAGGAGGCTTGATATTTTATACTTGCTTGTAATTTCTTCAAAATGGGTTTGGGTAAGGGCGGGGAACCTTTTTCAGAGACATATTTTTTTTATTACTTTCAAATTGCTAACCTAGAGGGTTTTTCTTACTCACAATAAAAGCTATAAAAAACCACCCTAATGTATTTTTCCCTGTGATTTTGCTGTGTAAACATGATGGCACAATTCAGAACCAACAGTTCCCACAGTGTATGGTGAAAACTGCTGATGCTGTGTTCTTATTACAGCTTAATGAAATGATAAGAAACCCAGGGGAAGGGCATTTCTGGCAGGTGGACCACATCAAGCCCGTGTCTGGTGGAGGAGGGCAGTGCTCCCTGGACAACCTGCAGACCCTCTGCACAGTCTGCCACAGAGAGGTCGTGATGCTTGCAGACACATCTGACTCCATACTAAGAGAGCTAATTGGAAATTGTGCATACAGGTGTGGAGGATTATACGGGTGAATCTATATGGTCTGGGATCTGAGATGTGTTTTATTCTTTTCATTACCTACCACTTGAGTTTTTTCTTGAGGTCTGTGCAAGTTCTCAGTCACAAGCGAAAAACAAACTGCTTCCCTTTCAGTTTATTCTAGGACCAGGAAATTTTCACCACCAGCTAGAAGAAAATGAATACAACTTACATATTGCACAGTTTTTAAAAGACCCAGACCCTCAGACTAAAAGTTCAGTGAATTGGGACAGTGGCATATGTTTGCATCTGCAACTAAATATGTCCTGACTGAGAACATGAATAAATTATCTCTAGGACCAACTCAGTTCCACATACAGGCATTACACTGTTGACCTAAATATGAAACCTATTAATCTTGGTACATCTTGGAGCAATTACCTAGTGCTTAAAATGAAAGGAAAAGAATAACATAATATGGTCTGTCAACTGGGATGAATTTTTAACAGGTAGTTAAGCAAAAGGTCACAGGATCTACCTGTTAAGATATAATCTTAGAAAGCAGCATACATTTAATGTGCAACTTTGTACCCAACTTTTTTTCCACTTACGGCAAAATTTAAGCATTTCCCCATGTTCCTATGATAAGCATTCAGTGTTTATCATCTAAAATGGCTGCATATTAGTCTCCTGACTACATCTCTACTGTGGTTAGTTACACCATTCCCATACTGATGAACACTGAAGCTGTTTACGTTCTTTAGTTCATATACATAATGCTGCCAACCACATTTTTTGTCTACAAACTATTTTTTACATTTTGAGGTTGTTCCTTAAGATACTCAGTTGTAAAATCATTGAGTCAAGTTTTAAGATTTTGAGTCAGGTTTTGAGAGTGCAGGAGATGAATTCTTTCCATGCTGTTTTCCAAAAGGATTGTACTCAGATATGCTCCTTCGATCCTGGCAGTGAAAAGTGCCTGTTAACTGCATGGTATTGCTGCTGTGGTGAAAAAAAGAATTAATTCTGTTTACTTGTAATTTTTTCAAAATAGGTTAAGGGGGGAAAAAAATCTTTTTGAGCAACATTTTTATTGCTTTCAAATTGCTAACCTAGAGGCTTTACTTTAAAGACCTTGATATTTATAAAAATGCTAATCAACTGTATTTGCATTTTGAGAATTTTTCAGATCCTTTGCCAGTGTTCACATCATATGAGCACTTTCTTAGCCTCTTTTTAATATTTCAGATCACTCAATTTATTCACAAATTTTATTGTGTAAAAATTATGTAAATACCTTTTACATAAATAGGATCATGTCATAAAAAGGGCTTTGTTTTCATTTTAACCTTTTTTTTCCTCTCCGTACCCCTTGTACTTGGATAACTTCACACATATGTGGACTTCAGTTGGGCAAAAGGTCATCTGAGTTCTCAGCTGGGCTAACTGTTAGCACAGTCGAGATCTGTAAGAAAATTAAGATACAGCAAAAGAGAATGCTGTGCCTTCTTCTGTAATCACCATTTTAGAGGCTTATGAAAAATGTTACTTATATTAGAAAAGAATCCAGTTCTGTTCTATCTCATTTGGGTTTTTTGCACTGGCGTGGCTGTTGGGTTGGGAAAGGCTTTCAAGCCCAGAGAACAGGAGGTGGGCGGGCCCTCCACACACATAGACCTCAGAGCTATTGGCCTAGTAACCCCTCGAAGGGCAGAGCACTGGTACAGTGTGTGGTGACAATGTATGTTTTTTTCAGAATTAACAGTTTTTGAGTTGCTGCAGCCAGTGCTTTAATTCTAACATGTGTACACATGCATTACTTTTTTTAACTTTTAGAGAACTGCCCAACAAGCCAAGGAAAGAAGCCAGGTGAGAAGACAATCTCTAGCATCGAAGTATGGATCAGACATCACACGATTTTTGGTGAAGAAATGAAGCATAAACATTTTAAAATGGATGACATATGGTTTATATGTGGAGAATTCACCAAAATTTCTTTGTGCTTGTCTAATATTTAAAAGTGAACAATCAAAACACAAATCAAGAGTTCATCTTCCCTTTTCATGTTAAATGCTTTTTGAAAGTACTTAACAAACTGAAATACAATTGTAAATATTTCTATGATCTTCTTGATATCCATTATATTTCAGTGAAGTTTTGTTACGCTTTCAATTTCCACTGACTATACCTTAATCACTGTATTGTGCATAGATTGTTTTTGAAAAATATACTCAATTACTTGAAAAATGCTGCTGAGTTCGTATTGGTCATAGACTGCTAGATGCCAAAATGCAACATTGTAAAGCCATAAGGGAAATTTTGGAGGCAAAATCATTATTCAGGAATTCTAGACCAATTATGACCTCCTGCTTAGTATGCAGGAGAGATTCTTGTTCACTAAATGCCTCCAAAATGAACCTGGGGTGCATATTTTGAGTGTTGTCTTCCTTTTATTTCTTAGCCAGTTGTCTTTATTGAAAAGATGCTTTTGAAAGTAACCTAATTGGACCCATGGTGTTTGTGGACAATTCAGGGATTCTGGCTGAAGTAACTGTTAAAACATGTTTTATAAAAATCAAAATGCCATTTAAACTTCATTTTTTAATTTGTCTTAATGCATAAAACTAGGCTTACTGTCAAAGCATTCTTTGTCTCAAGGTTATCATTTTCTGGTTTTAAAGTCCTATTTTATTAAAAGAGTACTCCTGAAATCTCTTAAAAGGGATGATGTTGATAAAACACTTTTTCTAAAGTATGATCACATGGAGATAAATATTTAAAAACTGCAAGGGTAACATTAAAATGTAATTGATACACAGACATAAAAGAGTGATGATGAAAGAAAACCAAGACATAATCTGGCAATACGTCAGAATCATGAGAGAATCAGAATCAATATGTCAAAACTCACAAAGTACAGGGTCAAGGAAGAACTACATCCACAAAGACCTGTTTGCAAATACTGTGTGGATGTCACATTAGTTTGAGTACTCTTCAGTTTTAATTAGTAGCTTGTATTTCACAACATGGAGGACTATATTTGTATAAATATTAATCAATCATTAATCTTCCAGAGTTTTTTTTAAGTTTACAATATTTCATTGACATGATGTAACGCGTGTTTTTAGTCGTGTCTGACTCTTTGTGATCCTGTGGACTGTAGTCTGCCAGGCTCCTCTGTCCACGGAATTTTTCAGGCAAGAATACTGGATTAAGTTGCCACTCCCTTTCTCCAGGGCTTCCTGACCCAGGGATCAAACGTCTCCTGACCCATGTATGTCTCTTGTGCCTCCTGCACTGGCAGGCAGATTTTTTTACCTGCACCACCTGGGAAGCCCCTTGTCTGAGATCAAATTTTGCAGTTCATTTTTAAAATTAGTTGGGCTTTTTTTGGCCTTCTTTCTGCTTTGCTGGTCTGGCTCTTTGCAGCTTTCTGCCTCGTTGCCGGAGGATCCCTCACAGCTGAGAGCTGAAAAGCCAGCACGCTGCTTTTCCTCCAGCATGAGACATCTGCAAGGGAGACTGGTCTCAGTAGGTCAGATTTGAGTGGAGCTTGCTCTTTAGATCAAACTAAAGTGGTCATTCTAGGGAGAAAATTCTCAGCGTGGGAACTATATGAGAGTTGGAGGTGAAATGACCCATGAAGATCATTCCTCTCTTTGCCAGATTTCAAAATGCCAGTTTAAAATGCTATAAGAGCATCAAAAAATTACAAATAGGGCTTCCCTGGTGGCTCAGAAGGTAAAGAATCTGCCAACAATGCAGGAGACATAGGTTCAATCCTTGGATCAGGAAGATCTCCTAGGGAAGGAAATGGCAACTCACTCCAGTATTCTTGCCTGAAGAATTCCACGGACAAAGGAGCCTGGTGGGCTATAGTCCACAGGGTTGCAGAGTCAGACACGACTGAGTGACTTTCACTCACTCAGGATATATTTAACCAAGGAGATGAAAGCTTTGTACACTGAAATTACACGTCTTTGGTGAAAGAAACTGAAGAAGACACAAACAAATGGAAGACATTCCATGTTCCTGGATCAAAAAAGTTAATATTATTAAATAGCCATACTACCTGAAGCAATCTATAGATTCATGCAATCCCTATCAAAATTCCAGTGGCGTTTTCAAAAAAAATAGAAAAAAAAATCCTAAAATGTGTATGGAACCAATAGCCAGAGCAATCTTGAGAAAGTAGAACAAACATACCATTTTCCTGCCCATTTTTTGATTGGGTTGTTTTTTCCATATCAAGCTACATGAGCTGTGTGTATATCCTAGGATTAATCCCTTGTGAGTTGCTTCATTTGCAAATATTTTTTTCCTATTCTGAGGGTTGTCTTTTCCTTTTTTTATGGTTTCCTATGCTATGCACAAGATTTTAGGTTTAATTAGGTCCTATTTTTATTTTTAATTGTTATTACGCTAGGGGATAGATCAAAAAAGATACTGCTGCAATTTATATCAAAAATTGTTCTGTGTTTTCTCTAAGAATTTTATAGTATTTAGCCTTACATTTAGGCTAGATGGAGTTTGAGGGGTTTTTGAGGTTTTTTTTTTTGTATATGGTTGTTACAGTGGGCTCAAATTTTACTCTTACATGTAGTTTTTCTAGCACCACTTAATGAAAAGGCTTTCTCCCATGTAAATTCTTCCCCTGTTTGTCACAGATCAATTGACCTTAGTAGGTGGGTCTATTTTTTTAATTTTATTGGATTGTAGTTGATTTACAGTGTTGTTATTCTCAGATGTACAACAAAGTGATTCAGATATACATATATATTTTCATTCTTTTTCAGATTCTTATATAGGTTACCACATAATACTGAGTTCCCTGTCCTATATACACTAGGTCCTTGTTTGGTTATCTATCTATCTTATATATAGTAGTATGTTAATCTTATATATAGTGTACGTTAATCCCAAGCTCCTGATTTATCCCTGCTCCCACATCTTCCTTTTGATAACCATAGATTTGTTTTTTATATCTGTAAGTCTGTAGGTCTGTCTGACCCCATAGATAGCACCCCACTCCAGTACTCTTGCTTGGAAAATCCCATGGATGGAAGAGCCTGGTGGGCTGCAGTCCATGGGGTCACTAAGAGTCGGACACGATTGAGTGACTTCCCTTTCACTTTTCACTTTCACGCATTGGATAAGGAAATGGCACCCCACTCCAGTGTTCTTGTCTGGAGAGTCTCAGGGCCGGGGGAGCCTGGTGGGCCGCCATCTATGGGGTTGCACAGAGGCCGACACGACTGAAGTGACTTAGCAGCAGCATGTATAAAACATAACTAACATACAGCACCAGAAATTCTACTCAGTGCTCTGTGGTGACCTAAATGGGAAGAATACTTTAAAATGGGGTGATATGTGTATACACATAGCTGGTTCACTTTGCAGTACAGCAAAAAGTAACATTTTAAAGCATCTATATTCCAATAAAATTTTTAAAATAAATTTTAGTTTGAGTGACTTCCCTTTCACTTTTCACTTTCACGCATTGGATAAGGAAATGGCACCCCACTCCAGTGTTCTTGTCTGGAGAGTCTCAGGGCCGGGGGAGCCTGGTGGGCCGCCATCTATGGGGTTGCACAGAGGCCGACACGACTGAAGTGACTTAGCAGCAGCATGTATAAAACATAACTAACATACAGCACCAGAAATTCTACTCAGTGCTCTGTGGTGACCTAAATGGGAAGAATACTTTAAAATGGGGTGATATGTGTATACACATAGCTGGTTCACTTTGCAGTACAGCAAAAAGTAACATTTTAAAGCATCTATATTCCAATAAAATTTTTAAAATAAATTTTAGATTTTGGATAGCAAAGGAAGCCATAAACAAAACAAAAAGACAACCTACAGGCTGGCAGAAGACACCTGCAAATGGTGAGACCAGCGAGGGATTAATTTCCAAAGACAGACAAACAGCTAATACAGCTTAATGTGGGGAAAAAATTCAAAAAATGGGCAGAAGACCTAAATAGACATTTCCCCAAAGAAAACACACAGATGGCCAACAGGCACACAAAAAGGCAGATGCTCAAGATTGCTCATTATTAGAGAAATCGAAATCAAAACTACAAAGAGGCATCACCTCAGACCAGTCAGAATGACCATCACCAAACAGTCTACAAACAGTGAATGATAAATGCTGATGAGAGTGAGGAGAAAAAGACCCTCCTGCACTATTAGCACTAATGTAACTGGTACAGCCCCTATGAAAAACAGTATGAAGTCTCCATAAACTAAAAATAGTTACTGTAATATGTAGACCCACTCCTGGACATATATCTGGAAAAGACAAACTCTAATTTGAAAAATATACATATACCTCAGTGTTCACAGCAACAGTATTTACAGTATCCAAGACATGTAGGCCACCTAAATGTCCACTGACAGATGAATGGGTGAAGAAGATGTGGTAATATATATATACAAAGACTGTTAGCCATAAAAAGGAATAAAATAATTTCATCTGCGGCAACATGGATTGACATAGAGATTATCATGTTAACTGAAGTAGGTTAGATAAAAAAATATCATGATATCACTTATTTGTGGAATATTAAAAAAATAATACAAATGAACTTATTTACAAAACAGAAATAGACTCACAGACACAGAAAACAAACATGGTTACCACAGGGGCCAGTGGGGGGTGAGAGGAGATAAACTGGGAGTTTGGGATTAACATATACACACTGCTGTACAAAAAATAGGTAGACAACAAGGACCTACTGTGTAGCACAGGGAACTACGTTTAATATCTCATAATAACCTGTAATGGAAAAGAATCTGAAAAAGTGTATATATTGTGCATATATATAACATATATTAAGAATATATGGGCTTCCTTGGTGGCTCAGCTGGTAAAGAATCCACTTGCAATGCATGAGACCACAGTTCAATTCCTGGGTGGGAAGATCCCCCAGAGGAGGACATGGTAACCCACTCCAGTATCCTTGCCTAGAGAATCCCCATGGACAGAGGAGCCTGGTGGGCTTCAGTTCTTGGGGTCACAGAGTTGGACATGACTGAGCAATTAAGCACAGCACATATTAAGAATGTGTGTGTACAACTGAAACATTTTGCTGAATCACTAACACAACATTGAAAATTAACTATACTTCAATAAAATTACTTGAAAATACAATATTGTAAATAGATAGGCTCCCAACTCCCAAACACCAAAATATATTAGCAAATAATAAGACATATTAAGGGAGACTTCAGTACCTTGCTATCACCAATGTATAGGTCATCCACACAGAAAATCAAAAGGAAATGTTGGACTTGAACCACATGCTGGAACAAACTGACTTAACAGGTATACAGAACATCCTACCCAGCAGCAGCAGAACACACATTCTTCTCAGCTGCATGTGGAGCATCGTCTAGGACAAGTCACAAGACAGACGACACACACGAGTATTAGCAGATTTACGAAGATCATCCAGCTGTTTTTCCCAAACACAATAAAATGAAACAAGAAAACAAGAAAAGTGAGTATCTACACATATGTGGAAACTAAAAACACACTTCTAAACAACCCCTGGGTCATAGAAGAAACAAAACTGGAAATGAAAAATTATTTCAGTGCAAGTGAAAATGCAACATACTTAATATTGTAGGATGTAGCAAAAGCAGTTTTCAGAGGAAAGCTTACAGCAAAAATTTATATAGTAAGAGATTAAAATAAACTATATCATGGGGTCTCGAAGAGTCGGACACGACTGAGCGACTGAACTGAACCTTATACCTCAAGAACTAGAAAAAGAACAAATTAAGTCTAACAATTAACAGAAGGAATTAATGAATATCAGAAAAGATATTAATGAAATATAGATCAGAAAGGATCAACAAAAGTGACTGGTTTTTTAAAAAGACAAAACTGACCATCCTTTAGCTAAGCTAACTAAGGAAAAAATAGAGAAGACTAAAATGAGACATGAATGAGTTGTATCATCAAGGTGAATGGTTCCAGAAGGGGCTGGAGTCTACACAAGTCACTGGGATTTGTCTTCCATTTCAGAAGCAGCAAGACTTTTCACACTCAATCTAGCAAGGAGCCCCCCACTTCTGAATAACAACGCTGGTAGCAGCTCAGCTTCCCTTTACAGCCCTGAAGATCTTTCTCCGTTTGTGGGGATGGACCTGTGAGCCCCAGCTGCTTCAAGGAAAGTTGTTTATAATTTTGCTGAATGAGCAAGACAAAGCTTCTGCTTTTTTTAAGATATCTAACCCAAGATGGTAAACCTCCGTAAATGCAGCTTAAAACCATAAGATAACTATTTCACATGCATTGAATTATAAAAATTATCTTTGTCAGTACTGAGAGCTAGCAAGAATATGGAGTAAAAAGAAGTCTCATCCAGAACGAGTGGGAGTATAGATTAGTTCAGCCACTTTGGAAACAACATGACATCCACTAATAAAGCTGATGATGCACATCCCTCACCAGATACATACACTGGAGAAACTAGGTGTGGACGAGGAGTGGTCCCCAGAATGTTCACAGAGCCCCGTTTATTGTAGTAAAACCTCTTGGGCCACCCAAATATTTGTAACAGAAGACTTGATAAACTGGAAATATTCCACAACAAAAAGTACACAGCTGCGAAAATCAGTGAACTTTGGTTATGCACATCAACGTAAGAGTGGTTCATAAACAGAAACCACAAGCAAGTCAGGAAGACTACACACAGTTTTTGCTATACACACAAAACATGAGAAGGAGTACACTGAGACTAGAACACATTCCTATGTAGTGAAAATGTAAGGAATAGCAAGGCGCAGCTAACAGGAAACTCAGAGTGGTTGAATGGGCGGGGGGTGGAGGAAAGGGCACGCCAGCAGAGGGGACACAGGAGCCTTTCAGTGTTCGAAAATGCTCTTCTAAAGCCAGGTTTCAGGTTACAAGTGATCATTAGCATTCTTTGTGCTTTTTAAAATATACATGTTTGGAATCTGAACTAGTTCATAGTAAAAATGGTACTTGGCTTAGATAAAAGAAATAACAGCAAATGTACTTTTTGTCGACTCTTCCTTTTTTCTTTTTAAGTGGAATAGTCCTATATAGTGCAAAGGTTCAATGGATTAAAGGAAGATACAAGTAAAACACGGTCCATGCCCTTCAAGATTCTGCAACCTAGCAGAATCAAAGAGCTTTTATATTTGTTGTATAACACGTCCTGACAATCACAGCAGGCCTTCTCTCTACTAGCAGGAGGTAACTCATTGGATTAACTGAGCTGGGCAAATGTATTGGAGGGGGCCTGCAGGATGGGGTGTATAAGGAAGGGACCTGATCAGCTGGTGAGTTGGATGACTAACAGAAGGGTGGGGTTCCCAAACAGCAGGATTTCTGATAGGCTTCACCTATTGCATAGCTTTGCTGTAAAGCTGCCCTGAATGTCAGGAATGCTATGGCAAACGAAAGGCAGACATCATCTCATTTTGCCACCTGAATGACTGCTTACCCTGTTCAGAAATACTTGGTGGCACAGAGGTATCTCCAAGGAGCATCAGCGCTTACCTACCTGTAGGTGCTGGGACCTGCCCAGGGCTCCTTCCACTCTCCTGGGTGCCTCCTTCTCATCCTGACCCTGATCCTAGGTCTGAGTTCAGGAAACTTACATACCGTTTTCCTGGTGTTAAACGTGACACTTCTGTGGAAGAATGCCTAGTGGACGTTTCCCTCACTTGCTCCTCAGACCCTCATCTCTGCCAGCAGCCCCATGACAGGATCTCTGGAAAAGGCTGTTAGGGAAGGTGTTCGCTGAAAGGGTTCATGAAGTCCTTCCCAGGGTGGTCCACCCCAGTCCTCACATAAAATACTTGCCTTGGATGTTGTCCCTTAAGGATGGACGTATCCTGGGAGGAAGGCTAACCCTCCTGAGCTCCGGGAGACTTCAGCTCTTTTATATACATCACTGTTTTAACCTAAGCTACAAACAATAGAAGTCTCCATGAGGAACAAGCCAAAACACTAATTTTTTGTTGGCACTTACCTTTGACACTCAGGGACTGGTAGCGTCCACATACCTGGAGAGGGACAATGGGCATATCTTCCCAGGACCATATCTCCAGGCTTGCCTCCTCTGATCCCCTCCACATGACCACTGAGGACGGTCGTTATAAAACACCAATAGGATCAGTTCCCTTGTTTTCCATTATTAATCACTTTAGGATACTCACACCAGCTGCCCTGTCAAAAAAACTATCCTAAGTGGGCTTCCCAGCTGGTAGAAAATCTGCCTGCAATGCAGGAGACCACGGTTCGATTCCTGGGTCAAGAAGAGCCACTGGAAAAGGGAAAGGCTACCCACTCCAGTGATCTTGGGCTTCTCTTGTGGCTCAGCTGGTAAAGAATCTGCCTGCAATGTGGGAGACCTGGGTTTGATCCCTGGGTTGGGAATATCCCTCGAAGAAGGGAAAGGCTACCCACTCCAGTATTCTGGCCTGGAGAATTCCATGGACTGTACGGTCCATGGGGTCGCAGAGTCAATCACGACTGAGCGACTTTCACTTCCCAGGTGGCTCAGTGGTGAAGAACCTGCCTGCAATGCAGGAGACACAGGAGAGGTGGGTTTGATCCCTGTGTTGGGATGATCTGGAGGAGGGCATGACAACCCACTCCAGTATTCTTGCCTGGGAAAATCCCAGGGATAGAGAGCCTGCTGGGCTGCAGTCCACGGGGTTGCAGAGTGAGACATGACTTAGCAACTGAGCACGCACGCACGCACAGCAGCCTAAAAAGGTTTCTTCTTCTCTGCCGAAAGCCCAGGTGAGTCAGGCAGCCCTCTCCCACTCCTCCTGTCACCACTGGAATTGACCCTCTGGGCCGTTCTGTGGGGAAAGGACGGAGGCGGCCTGGGCCCTCACCTGCCTCCTCCTCCTCCTCATTCTCACTCACAAGCCGTTGGCCTAAAGCCTAATCGCAGGGCAAGTGTCGTTGAGTTCTCACTCCCTACCTTGCCTAGGAAATGTGTTGTAAACTTTTCTCCCCAAGCAGAGTACCCCTCATGGTAAAATACCCCTCATGGGGCAAAGTGGACAGTTCACTCCCAGAGAGTCTGAGGGGAAAGCCCAGAAGGGTCCCCAACTAGTGGACACTTTATCTTTAAAGTGTCAAAAACGTCATTCAGACTTGCACACTGTTCCTTGTTCCATCCATGTTTGTTTCCCAATGAAAGTCTCTTCTGACTGTTCGGAAAATACCACCTGACCCACTGACCTAAGAGAGGCCTTTTCCACTGGGTATGGGATTCGGCACATGGGGCTGAGTCGTGGGCAGCCAACAGGACCCAGCAGGCGCCACATCCGGGCTACTTCCCTTCTGTCTCTAGTCAAGAACTGTTTTAAGAATCCAAACTCAAATAAGTATGTGGTTACAAACAGCAAGTTTTCTCTCTGCTCAGTGATCTAGTCCAAGATAATTACTGAGAGAGACCGAATTCACCAATGAAGTGGCAGTGTTACATTTTCAAGTTCTGTCTGGAAGACATTGCTGTAGGTGGGTATTATTACTAAGAGGTTAAATCTCCTCTGTCGTGTGGCTGAATGACCTACTTACCATCTCTCATTATTGCAGGGAAATATTTGTTACAAGGGTTTTGGGGGAAAAGATAGATGACCTTTCTAAATATCTCATGTAAAAGAACTAAGAGAATTTAAAAATGACTGTTCAGAACCAAAACCTTTTTTTGTTGTTCCAGACCTATAAAAAGGTGCACATAAGACATTACCGTATGGCCTTCAGCCACAGGTCTCATCCTGTGTGAGAGGAGACACAGAGTGGAGGGTGAGGCAGGCGGCAAAATGGCAGGCAGCTCTAAGAGCAGGCATCCACATTTCTTAACCCTCTCTACAAATCCGTCTGAAGTCCCACCCAGTGATAAGACCCACAACTGTCCGCATCCACACTTAAGCCAAGGTAGATATGTAAGCCTCCCAAGTTGGCATCAAACTGCTTCACGGACCAGTTTGGATCTTGCAGCGAGACCCCCAGAACTGGCCGGAGCCAGCTTGCTCGTCATTTCCTTTGCCTCTCAATCACACCGTCGTGGTAGGGCTTCCCTGGGAGCTCAGCTGGTAACAATCTGCCTGCAATGCAGGTAACCTGGTTTGATGCCTGGGTTGGGAAGATCCCCTGGAGAAGGGATAGGCTACCCAATCCAGTATTTGGGGGCTTTCCTGGTGGCTCAGATGGTAAAGAATCTACCTGCAATGTGGGAAACCTGGATTCGATTCGATCCCTGGGTTGGGAAGTTCCCCTGGAGGAGGGGGCATGGCAGCCCACTCCAGTATTCTGGCCTGGAGGATCTCCATGGACAGAGGAGCCTGGCAGGCTACAGTCCACAGGGTTGCAAAGAGTCAGAAACAACTGAACACCACACAGCATGCAGTCATACATCTTACATGACTGAAACGTTCAGTTCCCAGTGAGTATACTGTTTTTTAAAATAGATGAACAACTACAAACCCAACATCCTCAGTAGCTTTAACACCTGTGCTGTCCCCCAGTTACACTGTCTTCCATTTCCCACAAACAGAACCACTGTCCTCAACCCCAGGCATCTAGCTCAGCGGGTCTAGGGGATGGAGAACGTGCATCTCCAACAAGTTCCTAGGAGATGCTGAGGCTGCTGACCTGGGGACTATACTTTGAAAGCCACACCCTAGAGCAAATGCTCAGGAGCAGGTTACTGGGTTGTAAGGTATGTACTTGTTCAGATTTTATCAGGGGATGAAAAACTGATTTCCAAAGCTGTACCAACCTGCACTCTCGCCAGCAATGGGTAAGAGTGCCTGCTGCTGGAAATCTTTGTCAACACCTGAATATCATCTGATTTTAAAATCTGTGCCTATCTGGTGAGTGTGAAATGGTCTCTCAGTGTAACAAGTCTTTTTCCAGTCTGAGGTTTGTCTCTCATTCTTTATGGTGTTTGTTCAACAGAAGTCCTTAATATTAACTAGCCAAATTTATTAATCTTTTCCTTTATGGAAGAGATTTAAGAAGACCTCACTACCTGAAAAATTTAAAGCTACTTTCCCACATAGTAGTCTAAACATTTCATGTTTTCCTTTTACATAAGTCTTTAATCCACCAGAAATTTATTTTTTAGCATGGAGTGATGTATGGGTGAAATTTCATTTCTTTTCCCTCTTAAGATACAAGGCTAACCTCTTGTCCAAACACTATTTATTGAATATCTTATCACTTCCCCACTGACCTGCCTCACTATCTCTATCAGAACTTAAGTTTCCTTTTATGTCTGGGTCTCTTATCTGTTCTGTTGAACTACTCTGAGTCAACAGTGTTAATTATTGTAACATCATGTCTTAATATCTCATAATACAAGATCTCCTGCTGTATAGTATACATTTAAAGACATTGAATATTTACCCAGGATTTCCGTTGCTTATGGTTTTTTTCAGAGTATCTAGGATGTCATTTTTTTTATCTTCCTTAAACTTTAATTGCACTGATTTTGTCATGTGCAATAAGAATATCACTAGATAAACACAACATCTAAGAGGATTCAAATTTGAAAATCTGTTTCCTAAATCAGCTCCATGACTGTTTTGACAAGTTCTTTCCTTAGAGTCGACCCAACAGTTTTTGTCATTTCTCTCCATCAGAACACAGTGGGGAGGAAAAAAGTTAAGGTGGACCGAGAGGGGATGGAGGATTCATAGTTTTTATCTAACACAGACGTATTAAAAACTTGGCCTAGAAAACTAAAATGGCAAATATTGCCAATGGGTGAATTTGGGTAAAGGATGTTCTGGATTTCTTTGTACTGTCCTTCCAACTCTCTAAGTTTCCAAACAAAAAGTTAAATAAAAACCTTCAGGAATAACTAAAGTCATAAACACAACCACATTGGAATTATGGCTAGTGTCTGGTAATAACAACATATTACCGTCTTCTTTTTTTTTTCACACCATCTTCTAAAGGACTTTTTCCTTTTCATGACCCTCCTAAGGGAGCATGACCATGTCACATCCATGAACACTTCTCATCACAGCTGAAGGGACAACCCAAGGCTAGAGAGTGACCCACAAATTATGCCCAAATGAGGCTGGAATGAAAAGGTAAACTGGACTGATAAGGTGTTTCTCTATAGAACTGGAAAAGTGAAAGATCAAGCTAGTTATCAACAGAAACTGGTACTGAAAGGTGGTGATGTAGAGGGCAAAGAAGTTCCCATGCATTGATTCCCAGAGGGATCAAGCTGGGCAAGAAGAGGCCAGCTGGGACTGGGACAGAAAGATGGTTACTCAGAGCCACGCAGCCTTCATAGTCAAACACTAGGAGGAGAAGCTGCGAATTCCTGCTGCTTCGTTTCTCTAGAGCTGACCCAAATCCCAAAACTCGGGTTCTGGATTCCAAGGTCAGGCCTGTGATGGCTCAGTTTCCTTCCATGGTCCTCATGCTCTCTGGGGAACTTATTTCTTACCACCAAAAGAACCCAACTGCATCCCACTAACCAATGCTTTTCCCCATGAAATTGAAAAATATATGATCCTTAATGATTTTTTAAATATAAGCCTGAAGTCATTTATATAGTTCAGCCATTAATGCTGTATTATACTGTTTTAACCGTATCACTAACCAACTAAAGATTTGAAAACCATTCTGTAAAGCCAGCTGGTCTTAAGTCAGCTTGGGCTGCTTTAACAAAATACCATAAACTGGATGGCCAATCAGCAAAAGAAAACGATTTTTCATGGTTCTGGAGGCTGGAAATCTGAGATCATGGTGCCAGCATGGCCAATCTTTTATGAAGACCCTCTCTTGGAATGCCACCTGCTGACTTCCCGCTATGTCCTCATGCGGCAGGAACAGTGAGAGAGCTCTCTGGAGTGTCTTCGCAAGAACACTAACCCCATTCATTAAGGTTCTACTTCATGACCCAATCGCCTTCCAAAGGCCCCACCTCCTAATGCCATCACACCGTGGATTAGGATTTCAACACAGGAATTCTAGGGGAACATCCAGTCACCCTTTTATTAAATCTCTCAGGATTCCCTAGTGGTCCAGTGTTTAAGAAACTGCCTTGCAATGCAAGGGTTCAATCCCTGGTTTGGAAAGATCCAAACTGCCAAGAAGTGGCTAGTCCCGTGTGCCACAACTACTGAGCCTCACGCTGTAGAGCCTGCAAGCCCCAACTATTGATGCCCCTGAGCTCTAGAGCCCATGCTCAGCAACAGAAGCCACTGTAACGCGAAGCCTACACACCGTGAGAGCAGCCCCCACTAGCTGTAACTAGAGAAAGCCTACATGCAGCAAAGACCCAGCACAGCCAAAAATAAATAAAAATCTTTAAAAAAATCTCTTCTCTAGCTTGCTTGCTTTCTAGGGCCAGCTTTTTCACATGGAACCTATGTGAACAGAGGGATAGGTTGATGCTGGGTGGTCAGCTAGAGTCACCCACTAACCTTCTTGCTTCTAGGCATGACTCAAACCCCCCATCAGCCCAGTGACCTCATGCCAGGGCCACCATATGCTATACCTGAGAAATGCGCATGGACTGAACCTCTGGCCTTCCTGTGCATCTGGCCAGGCCCTGCAGCTCTCACAGTCTAGCCATGCTTGCACCCTGCCCAGCTCCTCCCATCACTAAACCTGAGCGGCACCTGTGATGGTCACAGATAGACCTAGAATCATCCTTTTGCACTGAGGGAGGGGAAGGGCGAGGAGAACACCTGCACCCGTGGGCCCAGGTGCATTTCCTCAGGGTAGCAGTACCTGAGTATCCAGACTCTCCCACAGGACTCACTGGGTGAACGCTTCCCATGACAACCCAGGGAGGTCCGTCTCAGACTCCCTCCAGCTGCAGCCCTGTGTCTAGAGGTCAGTAGGCTTTCCCCATAGGAGGCTGTGCACCAGCTTTGAGGGTGGTTTTCAACCACAACACTGTTGTGGAACCTCATAAACACAGCAAGGAAACATGTCCAGCTCTCCAATCAGATGGCAAGACCTAAAACTCAGGCTCTTTGGACAGGTGTATTTTTAGACTCTGCGGTTCAGCCAGCCCATCCTGTTGGGACTGTGCTCGCCCGGCTCACACCCATTCCATGGAAGCTGTCTTCTGACACCGCAGCCAGTTAAGCTACATATGCCTTCCCAGGGCTGCCAGGAAGGAGCCTTTTAAACTTATTCAGAGCGCTTTCGCTTGCCTGGTTTGACATCCCACAAAGGGGATCCAGCCTGTCACCTGGATGCTGAAGAAGAGGGGTTCACTGCTTGTACTCATTTTGTACCCCCTCCAACCTTAACACTGAAGGATATCAATTAAGGCTATTTCTAGGCTCCAGAACCAGCTGAACACATTAAACCGGCGCAGAGAGGAGCCCCTGCCTCTTGGCCAGGGTAGCATTAGGCAGGCAGAAGGTCCAGCCAGCTTCTGAGGTAAAGGGGTCAGCCCCAGCCAAAGAAAAATGACCAGGCTTCTCCCCACGCTGCCCTCCCACCATGACGTTATCCCTCCAGCCCAGAATAGTTGAGAACGTTTGGGAAATTCACTCTCTAAAAATATTTCCTTTTTTCATGTAGGCAAGATAACACAGGAGTGACAGTGGGTTACTAAGAATGCTGTTCTCTCCTTATGTAACACAGACAAAAATAAAGAGTGTTCTGGGCCAAAAATAGGGCTGAAAAAGAGGAATGGGAATAAATAGCACTGACAAGTCATTATTTACTCAAACTGCCAAATGGCTGAAGAAGTTAAGAAAAGTTCTGATCCATGTCTCCATCGCTGATTAGACAGGTCTGACTGGCCCCCAGCCGCAGGTCGGGTCACCTTCCTGACAAGTGTTTGACACAAGAGAGTCCATGTGCAGTGGAGGCCACTCGCTCAGGCAGAGTTGCACGCTCCCACCATCACCAGCCAGCGATGGGATGGGGGCTCGGACGCTGTAGGCACGGGGCGTCCCTCAAGAGACAGCAGCCCATCCTGTGTCACCTGACAGGGTGCTGACCACACTGGGGCACACAGAGCAGGGCCCTTGCTGGGGGCTGCTGTGCAGGCAGGTGGCTGTGCCAGGCTGGATACAGGCACAAACCCCTCTCCCAACCAAGCAGCTGGCCCCTTCATCCAGACCCGCCCCGGCTCCCAGTGACCCCACTTGGGCTCCCCCAAGTCCTGCAGGTGTTGCCTGCTGCATCTCTCACCCCCTCACCAACATGGTCAGGGCCACCACCACGTCACACCGGGGTCACTGTGGTGGCCAGCAGTTTCTGATGGGTCTGAATCTAGGCTTGCACCTGTCACTCCACTGGAAACTTTGCAGAGCTTCTCTGCTCTCACTCAATCATCTCCAAACTCCCCAGTGGGGCCTGTGAGGATCATGAACCAGCTGCCGCTTCCCTCTCCACTCTGGCCACACAGGCACCAGGGGTGGGGTCTCCACAGATGAGCCTGAGGCCTGGAATGTGGCACGACTCTTCCCGACTTGCCCACCCCAGCCATCTGCCTCAACAACGTCTACTTGGCCTTTAAACTTAAGTAACTTCTTCCATGGAGCCTGTGAGCCAAGGAAGGGAAGGGAATCAGAATAAAACCACTCACTTGCTGAGTAGGTAGAGATTTCAGGGTCCCTCTTCTTGTTTTGTCATCTCTGAACACTGGATGTGTCTCCACTTGCAATCAACAGCTAAGCAGTCACTCATCCACAGCTAGGCTGTTTAGTACCTAAGAACCCAGCCATGCCGGGTGCTTTTTAGACTTCTTCTTGTTGAATATTCGTAACAATCTGTTGGGTACTTTTCTCCCCACTTAAGTGGAGGAGGAGGTTCAGCAGCAGCTCGGTGTCTGTGGCTGATGAGAAGGCAGAGGTTTGGAACCCAACATTCGGAGCCAGGCCCCTGCCTTTGTCATCGAGTCCCAGGGCTCACCAGTAACTAGAGCAGCCCCAGTCCATCTGGATGGCTTTTGGGCAATGCTTTCATGGGTGAAATTGTGACCTCAGCCCCCTTAGAAAAAAGACATGCTGAGATCCTAACTCCAGTACCTCTGACTGTGACCTGGCACAGAAATAAGGTCACTGCAGAGGGAACTAGTTCAGATGAGGTTGTCTGGAGTGGGGTGGCTGGTGTCATAAAGACAGACACAGACACATGGGGGCAGGAGGCATATTCTGCCCTGAGACCACAGAGGTGGAGACTAAAGCGCTGCAGCTGGGAGGTAAGGATCACCAAGGATGCCAGCAACCACCAGAAGCCGGAAAAAGCCAAGGAGCCTCCTCCCCAGAGAGAGGCTTCAGAGAGCAGGGTCCTGCCAACACTCTAATTTCCGACTTGGGAGCCTCCAGAACTGTGAGACAATAAATCTCTGCTATTTAATATCATCCAGTTTGCATTACTCTGTTACTGCAGCCTTAGGAAATGAATACAGTGGTGAATTCTTTTTCTCTCCTGGGAAGTAGTTTTTATCACAAGCCTGCTACGTACTGCAGACACTAAACTCAACAGCTTTGAACCCAACTAACAGCATCTCCAGCACGAACCAGCCCAGCCTGCAAACATCTCCCTCCCAAGTCATTCGCTTTACCTGTTCTGGAACAAAGAAGACTAATCTGCAAACTTAAAAAGAAAATAAACATTCTATCATGGTTCTGCATGTAATAAAAATTTCAGCTTTTTTTTCCCAGCCTGTTAGGGAAGACATGTACTTTTCTTAGAGAGGCTCACTCAGCTGGAAAGTAGGGGGTAGGGCACGTGCCTCTGAGTCAGAATCAGGATCTCCGCCAGCAACTGGTGAGGTTGGCCTTAGGGAGGGACCAAGAGAAGCATGACCCCAGAGAATGAGTCAGGGACTGTGCCAAGTCCTGTCCTCTCTGGGTGGGGACCAAGGAGGGGTCTTCTGTCCAGCTGCTTACCTAAGCAGATAGGTAAGCCTGGGAATGGTCCCTGGGAATGGTCCCTGGGAATGGTCCCTGCTGTAGGTGAGCCTTCACTTGGGGAATTTATCAATGACCACCAGTCAGACATCGCAAGCTCCCAGGGGAAACACTGCTGGCAAAGAAGTTCTGTGAATATGAACGAGCTTTATTTTCATTTCTCGAGTTAGGTGAGCCTCTTTTGCAGGCTGGTGCCAACTCCACTTCTCAGAGCTGGAGCAATGTCAGCAGCAAGCCTCTGGCTTTCAGGAGCTAATATTCTGCAATGTTCTGGTTTCACGGTGCCTAGTGACAAAGAAATTGAGACGATTCAAACACAACAGTTTTGCCACCAAGAGGCATCCACTCATTCATTCACTGCTTGCCAAATGCCCAGTCCTATCCATTGCATGCAGGCAGCGAGTGGGTCACAGCTGTCTTGTTACATACTCAACTGGCTTCATACTCTTGCCCCAGTCCTCATCCTATCCTCCCGCCCCCGGCTCTCCAGTTCCCAGCAAGGAACAGTGCACAGCAACCAAAACCCCACCAGCTTAGGGCAGAATGTTAAGTATGCCCACAGTTGGAGGGGACACAAGCATGGCTTCCGGCAGGCACCTCTGTTCTTTCCCAGAACTGCATTCCCTCTCTGATGCCTTTGTTCCTTGCAACCACAGGTACCCACCAGTGTTGTCTGCATCTTACTCAGTGTCTCAATGGCCATTTGACACAGTTCATCAACTACTTCCCTCAAAGATTTTTTTTTTCTTGGCTTCTAGGAAATCACACTTCCGGTTTTCCTTCTACCGCAGTGGATCCTCCTCCTCTTTCTAATCTCTGGTTCAGTCCCTAGAGCATCTCCTTCTGAAGGGTCTCAATACTGTTCTACAGCTTAAGTACTATGTATGCCCATATTTCCCAATTTATAGCACAAGCCCTAACCTTTTCCTTAAACTCCTATCTAATCACTTTTGACTGTTCTGTTGTCAGTCGCTAAGTTATATCTGACTCTTTGTGACCCCATGGACTGCAGCAGGCCAGGCTTTCCTGTCCTTCACTATCCTCTGAAGTTTGCGCAAACTCATGTCCATTGAGTCAGCGATGCCATTCAACCATCTCATCCTCTGTCACTCCTCCTCCCGTCCTCAATCTCTCTCAGCATCAAGGTCTTTTCTAATGAATCCAAAGTATTGAAGTTTCAGTTTCAGCATCAGTCCTTCCAATGAATATTCAGGGTTGATTTCCTTTAGGATGGACTACTTTGATCTCCTTGCTGTCCTAGGGACTCTCAAGAGTCTTCTACAGCACCACAGTTCAAAAGCATCAATTCTTCATCCCTCAGCCTTCTTTATGGTCCAGTTTTCACACCCGTACATGACAACTGAAAAAACCATAGCTCTGACTATATGAACCTTTGTCAACAAAGTGATATCTCTGCTTTTTCATACACTATCTAGGTTTGTTATAGCTTTTCTTCCAAGGAGCAAGCATCTTTTAATTTCATGGTTGCAGTCACTATCTGTGATTTTAGAGCCCAAGTAAATAAAACCTGCCACTGTTTCCATTGTTTCCCCATCTATTTGCCATGAAGTGATGGGACTGATTGTATCTGTTGCTATGAAACCTATGGCCCCCAAATTGAGAAGCTTAAAACAACAAACATCATCTCACAGTGTCTGAGGGTTGGCAATCCAGGAGCTGCTTAGCTGGATAATTCTGGTTCAAGGTCCCTCAGGAGGCTGCAGTCTTCTGAAGCTGGGGAGAACCTGCTTCCAAGCATATCTGGCCACTTGCAGAGCCCTCATTCTTCAGAAATGGGCCTCCCCCTAGGGCTGTTTGTAACATGGCAGTAGACTTCCACCAGGGTAATCCGAGAGAGAAAGGTGCTCTGAGATTAATGTCTTTCATAACCTAATCTTGGAAATCTTGTTTTTCTTTTTTTTGCACTCAGGATTTCAGTTCCTCACCCAGGGACTGAATCCACACCCTTTGCAGTAGAAATGCATGTCTTAACCACTGGGCCACCAGGGAAGACCCATCTTGGAAGTCACATACCAACGCTTTCTCCATGTTCTGTTGGTCGCAAAGACCAGTCTTGGTACAATTTTTGGGGGCTGGGAACTATAGAAGGGTTTGAATCTGGAGAAGAAGTGGAGAATAACTGGGACCATCTTAGATGCTGGCTACCACAGGTAACTAATTGGTATCTCAAAATTAACATATCCTAACTCAAAATCTTCATATATATATATATATATATATATATATAAATTGTTTAACTCCTTTGGCCAGTCCATTCGGCTTGCCAGGATCTTACTTCCTCAACCAAAGATTGAACCTGTGCCCCCAGCAGTGGAAGTGCAGAGTCCTGACCACTGCATTGCCAAGGAATTCCCCTAACTCAAAATCTTTACTCACATCAGCCCCTAAAACTTGCCCATGCCACAGTCGTACCCATCTCAGTAAATAACAGCCTCACTCACTCACTCACTCACTCAGGTCCCAAACTTCCAAGTCATCTACGATCCTTTCTCATACCCTCAGTAATTCTATCAGCAAATCCTGTGCATTCCACCTTCAAAACACATATGAAATCTGATCACTTTTTACGCCCTCCCCTGCTGCCACTCTGCTCCAAGCCATCAACACTCCCAGCCGGTTTCCTTGCTTCTGCCTCCGCCTCCGCACTGTATTCTCCACAGAGCAGCCAGAGTGAAGCTTCCACGTGCGCTAGCATGACACCATGCCTCCCTCCCCCATTCAGAATTCGCCACCGACTCCCTCTCAGTCAAGAAAACAAATCACCTCCTAACGTCTAGTGTATATCTGGCCCTTGCATGTTTGTCCAACTGTCTTTCCTTTACTCTCCCTTCCTTCACTTACTATAATCGCTACCACCACTCTGGCCCTTTCTCAGTGCCTCTGACATACACGTTCTCACACCAAGTATACTGGAGTGGCTTGCTATTTCCCTCTTCCGGTGGATCACATCACATGCCTGGTGTGCTGCCATACATGGGGTCCCAAAGAGGCGGACACATCTTGGCAACTAAACAGTAATAACAAACAAACATATAGGTAGCAAGACCCAGGAGAGGATACTTTCTGTTGCTTCCATGAGCAGTTATATGGAAACACAGTTACAAAGCACAAAGGAGGAGGGGAAAAGAAACCCTGATGATATAATTGCTACTTTCCAATTTAGTAGCAGACCTAGGACATGCAAATACTTTGTTAGCCTCCCCAATCCATTTAGTGTGGTCTAGAACTCACTCATTTCCTCCCTTCAAACTCTTCAGCAACTCACCAATGCTCTGAAGACGACGGCCTGAACTTCTCACTGTGTTGTACCCAGAATTCCATCTAGCTTCAGTGACCTTACCACCTTCATATCTTGCCTCTTTCTACTCTGGCCACACCTAGCCAAAGTGAAATGCTGGCTGTTCTCCAAAGATGCATTTTCTTCTGCTTCTGAGTTTTCTGCCCATTCTGTTTTCTCTACCTGTAACACTCTTTCTACACTCTACCGTATCAGCTAATTTTTGCTGCGTAACAAACCCTGTATGCCTGCTAACACTCCGATGACCAAAGAAAGACATGGCTAAGTCCAGAACAAAGAGCTGGAAAAATAAACTCCATTTCCTGGGAGCAGCGACACAATCATGATATTAGGGGCAAACATACAAGGATGGTGAAAATATTGTAGTTGTTCTTTGCAATTTATCATACTTTCCCATCTTGGCTCCTACTCACCATCTTTTTTATTTTTGGCCACTTGTGGGAACTTAGTTCCTGATTAGGGGATCAAACCCAGGCCCCCAGAGTGAAGTGTGGGGTCCTAACCACCAGGGAATTTCCCAGTTCCTATTCATCTTCTGCTCTCAATCTAGAAATCATCTCTAGGAAGATTTTCCTGATCCCTACCGTCTGACTGAAAACTCTCCCATAACTCTTATATTCACTATTACTGTAATTAGTCTCCATTAACAACAAATGAATGAATTTCTATGACAAACCCCTGGACATCATTTCATACCACTGAGCTGACTGCACTCTCCATTTCTGGCAATGTAACCATAGCCTTCCCTACCTGACAGGAAGGTCACTGATAGGGAGGGAGTATGTTTGGTTTCTGTTTTATCTTCATTGCTTAGTACAGTACCTGATATGAAGTAGGTACTTTAAAATACTTTAAAATGAACAAACATATAAATACAATAAAAGTAAAATGGAATAACTGCCATTTTAAAAAGGTACAATGTGTTCTTGAGATCTTTGCCAAGACTCAGCAGGCTGCAATTATTTAGGAAAATCTGAGACTAGCATAAACTAAGAACAAAATGGTCAATGGAGGGGTGAAAAGAAGAGAAAATTAGCCAGAGAACACCACCTTCCCTTTTATTATATTCCTGAAGCCTTTCTGAAGTTCAACCACTTTGAAAAATGTTTTCTTTGTTGTTAACTTTCTCATTATAAAGCAGACAAACTCTGTCCTTGAAAGACAAGCTTTCCATTAATACTTAGTACTACAGTCAGTCCTCGGGCCTGTAGTATGTGGTGCACCCAGCAGCAAGGTCCAGTATCTCAGAGTAAAGTGCTGTGAAGGCCAGAGATAATCAATCAGGGCCTCCCACACCTCATACATACATATATATATATACATATATATATATATGCTTATATATACATATATGTACACACATTTATATATGTCTTTACAAAAATAATGTAACAAGGCTTAGAGTTGTATTAATTCTTTTAAGTTACATAGCCAAGATCTATGCTTCAGTATAATCATTTTTAACTTTGGAGTAAGGTGGGAATTTTAGGTCTAAAAATAGATTTAAGATTACTGAACAGAGGCCATTTTAGCAACACAGACTTGATAAATCTTGATCATCACATAACTAGAAATATGTTGCTGTTATCCTTACGCTGGGTGCCATACATCCCCCATCAATTATCTTCATTTTAGTAAAATACAAAAGCACAATAATTCACTGAAGTTATCTTCTAGTCATTATATTAGCACATATGCCGAATTATACTAACTGCACGATAATCTCTATATACGGAGGCTATATTTTTGGCATGTGCTCACTTCTACTTCATTAAACACAGTATCCATCCAGTAGCTACAAAAAAAGGAATGCATGCCGTACAGCAAGAAAGAGAACAGAAGCCTGCATGATGGGGTCTCACAGGGCTTGCTGTCACTGTTGAGTCGCTAAGCTGCGTCCAACTCTTCTGTAACCCCAAGGACTGCAGCCTACCAAGCAAGAATATTTGAGTAGGTTGCCATTTCCTTCTCCAGGGGACCTTCCTGACTCAGGGACTGAACCCGCGTGTCCTGCCTTGGCAAGCGGATTCTTTACCACTGAGCCACCAAGGAAGCCCACTGAAGACAAAAGTCACAGAAACAAACCTTACAAGAGATATATGACTAATTTGCAGTGACATTTAATATATACTTTTTTTTTAATCAGAAGGAATACATTTAAGTCACAGTTACATGGAAAAACACAGACTAGGTGAAATTTCAGGCTTTCTCCTAGGATATTCAAAATGCTCATCAAAAGTTAATTAGTGCAATAAAGATTGCCACCAAGTGACTGAATAAACAGAATGTCATTTAGGATTCTAAAAACACAGATTCTGGGAGTAGAAGCTACTACCAAAATATCTGGAAATCTGAGTTAACAGATACTCCACTCCACTTAGCATACTTGATACTAATAAACATAAGTGGTCATAGAGACTATGAATGCAGGGCAACAGCCTATGGGATAGTCACAGAGAAAAAATGAATGCAGTCTTTAGGGAGTGAGTACAGAGAACTGCTGCTGTTTTAGTCTCCTCCCTGGCCCCACTCCCCAACAAGGGCAATCTCTTTGGAGCAGAAATGTTTCAAGAGCTGAAGCCCATTCCTCTGCCCCCACCAAGATCCTGTGGAGCCCATCAGAAAGTCTCTCAGATGCTGGTATGACTCGATCACTAATAGGACAGGTCCTCTTCACAGCTTCTCAGGTTCTGACTGACACAGCTTCCTTCCCAAAGAAGGGGTCAGCACTGTCTCCAAAGCCACAAGTGAAGGGATTCAAGAAGAGCTAGAAGAAGGAGGTATCTGATGAAAAGGCACCTGCAAGTCTGAAATCCTCTTTGGTGAGAACACTGTACATGCGCTGAGGCAGAGCCCGGGAGTAGGGAGCAGGGCGGGGCACGGCTGTGCGCAAAATGAGTTCCCGGCCCGCGGGGGGAGGGAAATCTGCCGCCAAGTTCTGCCTCTTCTCTTCTGGGGGGCCCATCCTCTTCAGTTCCTCCTCCGCTGGAGTCATGGTTGCAGCCTTGAAGAGAATCACATGCTAAATTCAAGAGCGAGTTGAACGCTAAACTTAGATCATTTTGAAGGACAGATGAATAAGCATGATAAATACGAAAAAATGTTCTACATTACTCAGTAATGCAATTGATTATGTTATGATTGCTCAAAAATCACAACACAGAAAATGCAAGAGGCTTGAAACACTACGTGAGCAGCCAGAAATTACAAATAAATTGGTGACAGAGACAGAGGATAATGACAGCCAAGCAATCTGCTGTGGAAAGTGAGGGCCATATTCAGACATCTGATGAAGAGGGAAAATGGAGCTGCTCTGGTTTCTACACAAATCTTCTAGCAACGACCAAAGTCCAAGTCTGCTGTCCTCAGTCCAGTAAGGAGCTGCTGCTCTCCAGAGTCTGGAAAGATGCTATTTATTGATTCTTTCAATTCTCTTCACTTGTCAAATTAAAACTAGGAACACTGATTTGTTTGCTGGACGATTAATGTGACGCAGAAGTGACAGAGACCCGTGAAATGTAGCAGTGGCCACAAAAGAGAAGCTCTCAACATTAAAGGCATCTGTTTTTTTTCGTTAAAACTGCATAAAATATATATTCAACTAGAGCTTTTATTTTAACTCTGATCACTGTATTTCTTTCACGATACCATTAATTTTGGGAAAAAAGTTGTTTTGGCATGGAAATATGAAATGTAATGTTAAACACCAGCAAGAAAGGTATGCCAAACCCAGACTGTGAAAAGAGGAGGTTGGTTAGTCTTAATGACTTTATGTAGTTAGAGAAATGGGAAGGAACAAAAAACTACAAGTGACAAAGGCTATTTTGTTACCTCATCAGAAGACTCAGTCAGCTTGAAGAAGGGTGAGAAAAGAAACAGTGATGAAAGGGAAACAAGCAAGATGATTTAAAAGGAGCTAGACAAGAGATTTCAAGATTATTTCAGGGACAGCATGCATTACATTAAGGAACATGATCCTATCAAAAAGAATATCAAGACAAAAACACACCACATACAACACACCAAGCCATCCAGCTGAGCAGACAAATTCCACTACTCATGCATCTGATGGCTCAACAGGCAATGTACAGAATGTCACTTAATGAGGAAATGTTCAGCAAAAACCTAGCTCTTTCACTAAAGATTAAAAATACTAAAAAAAAGTACTCATAGCTTGAAAAATAGATAACCCAATGAATTTAAGACTAGATGTCTGACTTAATTTAGCATGACCAAAGCAAAATCTAATCAGTGATTTGTTTGCAGAATTCTATTTAAATATGGATATAACAATGATAAATGCAATCATGATGAAAGCTTATTAAAATTTAATATTAAGAAAAAGTTTGAAATATATAATATTATGGTATAAAAATTTTCAGTACAATTTTATAATTTTAAAAATGTTAAAATGCTGATTTAATAGAATTGATATAAAGTATCAGTTAATTATGAAAAATTACATGAGTAAACCTGAATGGCTTCTATTAGTTACCCAGATATTTAAGAGCTGAGTTTAAAAACAGACCAACCAGGTACTTGTTATATGGATTACAGTCTGCTGAATCTGTAAAAACATTCACTACAAGGTTTGAAAGCTTGAAATATTTGAAAATTACACAACATGGGATAGATGTACAATTTCAGCATCCATTAAAGGAGATTAGCTATGCAATGAGCCCAGTGAAAAGATGATATAGTCCTATATTTACCCATGAGAAAGATAATCACATTAGGTGGAAAATAAGAACAAAATATAATCCTATATTGTACAATTTACATATATTTGAATATACTAGATGTTAAATGCTGACAGTGATCATCAGTGGGTAGTGAGATTAATGTGATTAATTTTTTTAGGGTTAGCTGAGTTTAAAAACAGACCAACCAGGTACTTGTTATATGGATTACAGTCTGCTGAATCTGTAAAAACATTCACTACAAGGTTTGAAAGCTTGAAATATTTGAAAATTACACAACATGGGATAGATGTACAATTTCAGCATCCATTAAAGGAGATTAGCTATGCAATGAGCCCAGTGAAAAGATGATATAGTCCTATATTTACCCATGAGAAAGATAATCACATTAGGTGGAAAATAAGAACAAAATATAATCCTATATTGTACAATTTACATATATTTGAATATACTAGATGTTAAATGCTGACAGTGATCATCAGTGGGTAGTGAGATTAATGTGATTAATTTTTTTAGGGTCATTAATTTTCTTTATACTTCTCTGTATTATCCAAATTTTTCCAATAGTAAGAGTTTGCTTACAATCTTGGAGGAAAAGATTATCTCCAAATTGGGGAAAATAATTTTGCTTAACTATTTAGAACAATGAGAATGTTCTACTCTTAGCATTAAAAATCTACATAAGGGGCACCCTGTATTTACTATACTTCAAAAGACTTTTATCAGAATCTTTAAGAAGTCCTAATGTGAAACTCATGTGCAAAAAGCCAGCACCTCTTAACCAGTAAACAACCAGTAAACATTTGTACAGAAAGAGTCAACATAGAGTATAACTAATACCAACCTAATAAAAAATTCAAATCTTAATAGTTTAGAATGTCAGAAGGTACTATATAATTTTTAAACATTTCCTTTCATCAATAAAGGTAATGACAGAAAAGTTTTCATATTGGACTTTTTCTTCTATGCTGAAGACTGTTTCCACTGTCCTAAGAATCTGAATCTTGCTCTTCTTTCTGAGGAAAACTTTGAAGTTAGATCTTTTCACCGTTATAAAAATAGTTAAGATTTACAATTTCACAAGCTAAGTTGTGAATCCACTCGCAGTACATGGCGTTTAAAACTGGTAAAACTAAACTCTATTCTAATTTGACAGCAGTAAACATTTTTTCCACACCACTGCACTGGTCATTGCTAACCAGGTCTCTATCAGATTCTTTAACAAGGAATTTCAGACCATTCTAACTTTTGAAATTTAGGTACAAATTTCAGAAATAAACTTATCACTTTATTTAAATGTGTAAAAGAGCAGATGGATTTCAAAGACTAAGAAGTCACTGTTGAGAGTCATTATTTCTTCAATGTTCGAATCCAGTGCTTTTAGCAGCTTCATGTGTGGGAATCAAAACAGTACCTTACTGAGCAGAGGCCTGGAGAGATCATGACACGGTCAAGAAGGAATCTCACATACCCTCTGAGCATTCACAAACAGCTTGTGAATGATCCTGCCAGCGGTCCTCTGCCTGCACCGACGACTAACACCTCGGGTTGCTCCAGAAGGCAACTCACAAACCTGGGAGAAAGAGGGAATCAAAGGATGGAAAAGGAGCTGCTCAGTTCACACTGGGTCAGTCCTCCCTGATTAATTTTGGGGACAAACCCTCAAAATCATATTGGTGAACCCTACATCAAGGCTTGAGTGAAAATTTAACAGGATAGATCAACATTTGGAATTAAAATCAACTCAAATGACAACCTCCACGCCTTTCAACTCTTTTTATAAATTTTTTCAAAAAGCCCATCTCTGTCAAAGTGTAAGATGAAATAGTCTATTTTTTTTAGACTACAAACTTAGACAATGTTATATTAAGGAAGATTTTTTAAAATGTTTTTAACAACAAAAACCACATTTAATTTAGACAGCAAAGCAATGATCCTTGTGTTTCATTTTTGTTCTTTTAAGAGGTGTGTGTGTGTGCATGTGCGGGCACACACACACACACACACACACACAGACGTGAACTTAAAATATGTCTTGCTGGGCACAGTCTCAGCTGTAGACTGTGCCATTACGTGCTGGAAGCGTTCATCTTCCAAGTATACCACAGACAACGTATGGTGGAACTCAGAGAGTCGGAGACGCAGAGCCACCAAGCGCACACCACCTGCTCGCTAGCTCCAACCGCTGTTTTAGAGACTTCCTCTGATTAGGGTGTCTTCTCCTCATTTAAAAGGAAGGGATATTCAAGAGCAAAGAAGGCTAGGAGAAAATTTCACTCAACAAAAGACATAATATTCAAACAAGAACTTATTAAAGGCTGTAGCAAATGCCTTGTCATATAATATTAATTATTTAACATCAATAACGCTATTTCTCTTGGAAAGGCTGATGAAAATTTTAGTTATAACAAATTCAACCCATTGAAGTAGCTAATCTGGAAACACTTTCTCATCTATTAAAACAACATCATCCTTTCAAGTATCTCGGGCAAAAAAGGACAGGGGTGCGTGGTGACAGCCCCCTTTGAAATGGTCCAAATCTCAGAAGGAGGAAAAGACTGATCCAGTCATTTGCCTCATCCTGGAGAGGCCATCTGCTCACTCTTTCAAAACATATTCATAAGGGACAGAGGATACGCACATTTGCTATCACAACTCTTGTTTAGAACTGGTAAGTAGGAATGTTGAGCAGAAATAGTTTCAGAACACGTCTGCCTATAGTTAAGAACAGTGAGAGTGGGAAGCAAAGTTTCCAGTAACAAGAGTGAATATGAACAGCCAGTTCCTCCAAAGGCAACTGCTCCAAGAGCAAACAAGGACATTCCTAGAAGACTTGGAAGACTTCATTCTTAAAGTGGGAGGAATGGAAATAAGTGACAAGTACTCACAAACACAAGAGAGGTCAGTCCTATAATAAATATTTCTCTGTCTCTAACCAACGCCTGTTACAAATAATATGGGAGCACTACAAAGGAATCTCAACACTCTGATAATTTTCTAAAGAGTGGCTTTCCTACAGGAGACAAAGATGAGTTAGTCAGATAGCTATTACCTTTCAAGATCTTCCTTTTCCTCTTCTTGTTCACATTTTTCAGTTCCAAACTTGGCTTTCAGTGAGCGGGCTCTAGCAATTATAGCTTCTACACTAGTAATTTGATGGATGATTTCCTAACAGTGCAAAAGGGAAGAAGCATACATTGGAAAAAGCAAAAGAAAGCAGACCATTTTAAAAATGTATTTTTTTAAAAATTACTGCCAACTGGGAAGAACATTTGACAAGATCAGACTTACTTCCAATTTCTTGTCTTCCGGATTGGGGAAGTGCAAAACTTTACTGGAATGGGATATTATCTGCTTTATAATCTTCTTCACTGAAGAAATGTTTTCTAGACTTTCTGTTTTTAAAAAGATCAAAGTCATCATTAAAGAAGTTAGGCAAAGTCTACCTTCATTTTGGAAATGAACTAATGAGTAATCAAATAAGACATTTACCTTCCTCCTTTACCTTGAGTACAGCTGCATGGATTACACAGGGTAACAGGTGCCGAGCAAGGTCTGCCGGCTTCTGGACTGCCAGATAGTGCAGTACCTGAAGGAGACACAAAGTTAGATAAACGACCAAGGCAGCTGCCAAAGAAGAAAGCAGCTGTGCACAGAAGCTCTCTCTCCCCTGAATTCATACCTATAACAGGAGCAGAGAAGAGCTCTCTTCTCTTAGTACCCATCCTACTCCTTCAGGTAAGTAGCTGCCACTCCCAAAGGTAAGAATAATGTTACTGGAAAGAGCTAAGAACTTCAGTCCTTAATAATGGTGGACACTCTCATAATGTTTGTTTCTTGATACAGAGAACCCTAAAACCAACCGCAAATTATACCACCTTGAGATAACAACTGTTAATGGTGGCGCATTTTCACTGCAGGATTTTTCAGAACTTTGAATATACATCATATATTTGCATGTGTATTAAGTCGCTTCAGTCATGTCTGACTCTATGTGACCCTATGGACTGTACCGCAGCAGGCTCCTCTGTCCATGGGATTCTCCAGGCAAGAATACTGGAGAAGGTTTTCATGCCCTCCTCCAGGGGATCTTCCCAACCCAGGGATCAAACCTGTGTCTCTTAGGTCTCCTGCATCAGCAGGGGTTTTTTTTTTAACTACTAGTGCCACCTAAGTAAACTAACATGAGGTATGTAAAATACTGTTTTGTAACCTGCTTTCCTCACTTAGGATTTCTAAACATTGCTAGCAATGTTCCTCTAAACTTTGTTTTATTGTTTTCTCCAAAATGAAGATTTATTATTTTTCTGATTAAAAAGACACACAAGGCAGCATGTGTAGCACATGGTCGCTACCTTCAAGCTCTTTATTCAACAGCAGTAAAGACAAAAGAAGTATAGTATCATTGTGGCTGAAAAACGCTCACCGAACTATAATGCAGAAGTTCTCTAGAAATCCTACATCCTAAGGAACAACACAGTTTTGTGTTTATCTCCTCAGGCTTATTTCTATGCCTATTTAAACACAAAGATACACATGTGTATGCAATTTCTTAACAAAAGCTCATAATACACACAATTTCAAAACTTGCTTTGGTCATTTAATGATTGACGACTTAGAATTATTTGTCTTGGGACCTCCCTGGTGGTTCAGTGGGTAGGAATCCATCTGCCATTGCAGGGCACACAGGTTCTATCTCTGGTCCAGGAAGACCTCACATGACGCAGAGCAACTAAGCCCATGCTCACAACTACTGAAGGCTACATGCCTAGAGCCTGTGCTCCACAAGAAGAGAAGGAATCACAAAGAGCCCGCACACAACTGGAGAGCAGCCCTCGCACTCTGCAACTAGAGAAAGCCCACTGAAGCGAGAAGGCTGAGCACAAACATAAATAAATAAATAGAATTTTAAAAATTTATTCACCTAGAAGGGCTTCACGTTTTGAAATATTTTTAAAATTAAAAAATGTTTTTAAAATACACATAGCAGGTGGTAACAATAAACCTGTATGCAAGACAGCAAAAGAGACACAGATGTATAGAACAGTCTTTTGGACTCTGAAGGAGAGGAAGAGGGTGGGATGATTTGGAAGAATGGCATTAAAACATGTATAATATCATACATGAAACGAATCGCCAGTCCAGGTTCAATGCAGGATACAGGATACTTGGGGCTGGTGCACTGGATGACCCAGAGGGATGGTGCAGGGAGGGGGGTTCAGGATGGGGAACATGTGTATACCTGTGGCGGATTCATGTTGATGTATGGCAAAACCAATACAACATTGCAAAGTAATTAGCTTACAATTAAAATAAATTTAAATTTAAAAAATACACATAGCAGAGTATTTTATATACAGAAAACACAAACACTTGTTTACACACCAATCAGCTTAAGAAACAGAAGATACTGGGACTTTCCAAGTCCTTGTGCTCGCCTTGATCAAGACTCCCTCACTCATGTACTCCACCCCTCAAGTAACTACTAATAATTCCTTTTCCTTCATAGCTGTCTCACATATGTACATAGCCCTAAACAATTTGTTTAGTTTTGCTTGGTTTTAATCTTCGTATAAACGGATTGTTTCTAGTTATGCTACTCAGTGACCTGTTTTTTATTCAGCATTGCTTCTGAGATGCATAGATATTAATACATACTATATACAACTTGCTATATTAAAATGCACCCCTCCATTTTTTGCTATTAAAATAATGTTTCTCTCACATTATTTCAAAAGTTTGTGGCATACATGTAGAGGAATTTCTTCAGGGTATCTATCTAAAAACAAACAATGCCAAATTATTATTTTTAAAATACTGAAATCATATTCCAAATTATTTTACTAAGTATTTGAACAGATTTTCATTCTTATATAGAGTAATAAGAGTTCCCACAATTGAACATCCTTGTTAACACTTTTACAAATGTTGTTTTCCTTAACTTACAGAAAAACAAATTTCCAAGAATACAAAATATTTGTATATCCTTTGTCTGCACTCATTTCCTTTTACCTTATCTTTTTTTTATCACATGCAATTCTCCTCCTCTCTAGGTCCATACAATATATACATATAAACATTGTTTTTTCTAAATAATTTGAGATCAAGTTCCATACAGGATATCCCTCTATCTCCAAATATCTGTATTTCCTAAAATTAAGAATGTAATTAACACTGATCGAATACTTTTAATCTAACCCATTATCCTTAATTTTATTGCAGCAATCAGAGTATTAGTGTTATTTCCATTATGAAACTCACTGATGTTTTCTTTGCACCCTAACATACTATCTGTTTTGGGGAATGTTCCATGTGCATTTGAAAAGGAAGTACCATTTTTATTTTCAAGATATAGTATTTGCAATGTATCTAAAAGATCAACCTTACTGATTATTTTGTTTATCTACTTGACTGTCTTGTATACCGGGAGTGTGTTAAAAGTACTCTGCTATTAGTGTGTTTTCATCTATTTCTCTTTGCATTTCCCATGATTTCTCTTTTATACAAATGATTAGCCACTGCATAAACACTGACAACTATATATTCTCATTGTGAAATTTTACTTTTAGACTGTAAAGCATCGTATGTATCTCTTGTAATGCTTTTCTGCTTTGATTCTGTTTTATTTGGCATCCGGATGATAACCCCTGCGTTCTTAATGTTTCCTGGTAAATCTCTGTCCATTGTTTATTTTGTAGTCTTTCTGAGTCACAGAATACCTTGTTTACAGCACAGATATGGGTTTTATTAGACTACCTTACATTGCAATTACGCTGTATGCAGTATGATCTTTATAATGTGTATTACTCTATCTGGTGTATGTTATTTGCTTGTGAATAATTCTTCCATTGTACTTAGGAAGGTTCATATTTTCATTCTTGTGATATTACCTTTTCTGCTGCCCTTAACTCCTTTATATCTCTATTTTATGAACTTTGTATCCTTATATCTTTCCTTTATAAAATTATGGTCTGATAATTTTAAACAGTACCCTTTGATTACTACCTATTATCTATTCTTTGGCTTATTTGTAACCAGTTCTAAAATCTTAAATGTGAATATTAGATATATAAAAGGCTCATAACATTTCAAAGCTTTGTTTCTCAAGTATGTTCAAAGCTCTTTTATCTTGTCGTAATTTTTAAAATACTAGAATAATATTAGCACTCACATTAGATACCCAAACCTCAGTTACCTTTTCTGCTTCCCGTGTGTCATCAAAGAGTCTCCTCTGCCTTCTAGCAGGAATTGGCTTAGCTGTTTCCCAGGCCTCTACCCACATATTGCTTGGAATCTTCATTCGGGCACTCAGTTCTCCTTTCAGAACCATGTTGCCCTTTTCATCAACCACTTCCTCTTCAATGTAATCCCGAGGTGAGTACCACCTCACAAAATCTTCCAGAAAACAACCTGGATTCGCTGCCTAAAGTAGACAAAAAATTCAGCAGAATAAAAAACCAACAGTTACTGATAAACCTGTTTTCAAAATCATACTTTCATTTTCATAAAAAGACTAATCTTCACAAAATCTAGTACGTGACTTGAGTTTGGATATCACCATTAAATCACATCAGATATTAAATCACCAAAGTACTTTGTTTTTCCTGCCTCCATTTATAGAAAAAGAAAACATTTTCATTTGATGAATTTGGAAATAAAAATCTGATGTAAAGTGAAAATAAATCTCAGACTGTAAGTTATATAAGTTAGTTTAAAATTATAGTGTAATAACTACCCAATACTTAGAAAAGCATCAATAAGCTCAAGTCAAGTAAATTAAATAATACACAACATGATCAGAATAATAACTCAATGATGGAAAAGTTTTGCTTTTTTCCCTCAATAAGTCAATACTGGTACTGCAATAAACATCAGCTAACCTCGAAAATGTTCTATTCAGCCATCAAATTCTTGTGCCTTATATAACAAATTACCATCACATAAACTGCTTTTGTGCTATTAAGGAACTGGAACTCAAGTTACTGTTTTTCAGGCTTCTGAAACCAAACTAATTAAAGCTTTATTTAGTGGATAACTCTATAGAATTAACAATGATGCATGCCAAAAAATTTTTAAGTAATTCTACATCCAAGCCTGAAAAAAAGAGTGAGGTTTCACAATATGAGTAATAAGACATGGAGGTCTTTTTACAAGTGCCCAGTAATGTACCACTGTCTTCGTCTTGTTGTAGCATCAATAAGCTCAAGTCAAGTAAATTAAATAATACACAACATGATCAGAATAATAACTCAATGATGGAAAAGTTTTGCTTTTTTCCCTCAATAAGTCAATACTGGTACTGCAATAAACATCAGCTAACCTCGAAAATGTTCTATTCAGCCATCAAATTCTTGTGCCTTATATAACAAATTACCATCACATAAACTGCTTTTGTGCTATTAAGGAACTGGAACTCAAGTTACTGTTTTTCAGGCTTCTGAAACCAAACTAATTAAAGCTTTATTTAGTGGATAACTCTATAGAATTAACAATGATGCATGCCAAAAAATTTTTAAGTAATTCTACATCCAAGCCTGAAAAAAAGAGTGAGGTTTCACAATATGAGTAATAAGACATGGAGGTCTTTTTACAAGTGCCCAGTAATGTACCACTGTCTTCGTCATTGTTGTTTAGTCGTGTTCAACTCTTTGTGACCCCATGGACTGTGTAGCCCATTAGGCTCCTCTATCCATGGGATTTCCCAAGCAAGAATACTGGAGTGGGTTACCATTTCCTTCTCCAGGGGATCTTCCCCATCCAGGGATCGAACCCATGTCTCCTGCATTGCAGGCAGATTCTTTACCACTGAGCCTCAAGGGAAGCCCAGTAATGTATTAGTAGAGTACTAAGGACGGGCATATATGTCATTCCTTTAGAACTCAAAGGATACACACATTAAATACATTCCTTTCTGGTTATAATTCTCTACCACAACATATTCATCTTGCTATAAATACTATATTTAATTGCCTGAAACAGCTACGTAGGCATTACTAAAAAGTGCTAAGCAGAAAGTCATTTTCTTTCTTTTTAAAATAACCTCAGACAAAAATGAAAACCAACATGATAGGAACGGTTAGTCTTAAATTTGAAGAACAAAAATGCCAGTTTCTCCTTATTGAGCTTACTGGCTATCAGTATACTCATGCCCACCAATTTAGGAAGCCCTCAAAGGGATGAGGAATCAGAAGAGGGTTCTTAACTGACAGTCAACCACATAAGCTTCTAAGAGCTATGGCATCGTGGCAACAGAAAATGGCTGTGAAATGTAATGGGTCAAGATTACTGCATGATTCAGAATTCATGTATAAGATTGGATATTAACCAGGCAACACCACACCCACATGAATACATCTCAGGGAAATAGAGAGACAGGCCTTGAGTGAAGAGAGTGAACCGAAAAAAAGAAATCAATACTGAACTCTTGGACTACAGAATGTATTAAAGTAAGACATTTCACGCTAGAATTTTTCCGTCTGGCTGTCCTTATACCAGACAGTACACGGCGGCAGCAAGAGAGGCTCAAATTCGCTTCAGCTACGGCTTATCTTCCTTCTACTCTTACAGGTATCTACTCCAAGGGCATGCTCTAGAACAGGCCTGTCCTTCTGGGATTGTGCCGTGTAAGCGCCTCAGATACATACCAGCATTTATCCAAAGTTCTGGGAACATCCCATGGCCCTAGTACATCCCTATACAAAAAGGGAAAGGGAATCATACCTATTTTACAGTGACTCGTATTTCCTTAAATATGTTATCTGATTCCCACATAGGGGCAGGAAGATGTGTAAGTTGGTTATGTGACATACAATCTATTTTCTGGTTAAAACACTGTAAAAGACTTGTACATTACCCAGGCTAGTCCAAAAGAATCTAATGAACCACAGTTTTATTGAAGCACAGTGTTAAAGGAATTACACAGCACCTTACCATGAGAGGCAAATATGTTTCTATGGGAAAAAACACTTACAGTTCCAGCTGGGACTGTCCTCCTGCACATGCTTCTACAGGACACTTTAGTAGGACAGGAACAGACTGAAGTCAGGTAATGGTTGGGTTAAAAAACAACCACCCTAAGCCAATTCCCTTCTCTTTTTGACTTAACACAGGCCCTGACAGTCCACTGGCTTCTCTATCCACTGTACCAACTACCTGTTTTAAAACAACACATCTCTTTCTGGTCTCACAGCAAAATGCAAAGATTTTCTGTATCTTTCCAATCTCTAAGGAAAACTTGCAACGCTCAAGAGGTTTACTAAAGATTTCTTCTCTTAGGAATGATGGGGTAAACAAAAAAAAATGGAATAAAAAAGCAAGGAATAAAAAAGCTCCCTTTTACTGTCACTTAATTTTGTTAGCAGGCAAGACGCAAGTGGCATAGGTTTTCATGAAGTGTTTACATTCAAATACCAAACTTAGGCTGGCCTACACAGCACAAAAGCAGCACTAAGAGAGGCGATGGAATGAAGAGAAGGAGCCCACTGCAGGTACCAGTAGGCTAAGGAGGAAAGTCTGGGCATGAGACAGTTCAGAAAATCAGTAGCAGGAAAGGGAAGCCCTATGGCCCACTGAACTACCCACTGTTTTCCTTTTAACGTTCGTGTATGTACCTCTGCTTTCACGAGTAAGTAATTCAACAAGACTCTTTTTATCCCTGGGTTTAAGTGTCACCACTCTCTGAGTCCTCTGTGTCCTAGATACAGGCCTATATCTAAGCCTAAAATATTCTTCTCCATGTAGCAACTGCCTACGCACCCTAAAGGTGACTCTTCTGAGAAACTTTCCATGATTCCCACTCAGTAGAGTCAGTCACCTTTTTGACCTTGATTTCCTAAGAGAACTCATCACTTAATAATTATTTACATATCCCCTCCCACAACCTCAACAGACTATAATTGAGGATAAACATTATACTTAATTACCTAATCACGGTGCCAGTCACAAACAAAGGTTTGTTGAATGAACCAGCCTATGTTAAATCCGAAGGGGTTCCTAAAAGCCTTGTACTAAATCGACTGACACAAAGGAAGAAGACAGTCCAAACACATAAAGAAATGACTCAGTTCTCAACTTTCAACTATTATTCAAAGATTGTTCTTTTCTTTTTTAAATTCAAGAAGCAAGTTTGACTGTGACCTTTAGGGGATGGAGGCAGGGTGTTGTAACTACTAATGAAATCAAAACATTTAATGAAAAAAAGACATTCAGGCCTTCACACTACTTTATAGAGTGACTTTCACAGCTTCATCCCAGAATAGCTCAAAACAGACTCCCGAGCCCTGACAGTGTGACCCACCTTAAAAGACTCCATATCCGAGAGCAGACACGCACTTTGCATGCGCGCTCGGAGGTGAGCCCCTTCTGCTGATGTGCCCAATTTAGCTAGAACCTCCGACTGCTCTTCCAGCAGATCTTCTGTCATAGGTGCTGGTTCCTGCAGAGCACAAAAGGACAAAGCTCATGAATAGCTTTTTTTAGAGAGCGCAGAACTATAAAAATAGAACAAAGACAACAACTGTTTCAGCTCTAGCAGTCACAAGATATGTATTTAAAAGAATTCAAAGAAATTCTCAAGTTTTTTGGAACCTACACAAAAAAGTAACAAGTTAATAAGAATAAACATGAATTTCAGTGCTCCCCTCCCCAGCAGATCAGATCATCATGTTTCCTCTTGAGAGGAACTGGATGCACTGAACATTTCCCTCCCTACTAACGATATCTTCAGTTCAGTTCAGTTCAGTCGCTGAGTCATGTCCGACTCTTTGTGACCCCATGAATCGCAGCATGCCAGGCCTCCCTGTCCATCACCATCTCGCTGAGTTCATTCAGACTCACGTCCATCGAGTCCGTGATGATATCTTAAAGGAAATCAACCCTGAATACTCTTTGGAAGGACTGATGCTGCTGCTCCAATAATTTGGTCACCTAATGTGAAGAGCTGACTAACTGGAAAAGACCCTGATGCTTGGAAAGACTGAGGGCAGGAGGAGAAGGGCATGATAGACGATGAGATGATTGGATGGCATCATCAACTCAATGGACATGAGTTTGAGCAAACTCCAGGAGATAGTGAAGGACAGGGAAGCCTGGCATGCTGCAGTTTATGGGGTTGCAAAGAGTCAGACATGACTGAGTGATTGAATAACAACGATAAAGAAATGAAGTCCTAAATATTTTTATGAATGTCATTATTACTTGCAACAAGGTTTTTATTATAACTAGTGAAAGAAGAAAATTGATAAATGTATGAAAATAAAGGCAAATGAACTGAACACCAAGTAAAAGCCCCTAAATAACTATGTTTTATGTTGGAGGAGTTGCACTGAGTTTAGGTTCCAAACACGTAGAAATTATCAGTTCCCACAAGAAATTGGTTGTTTTTTACTTTGGGAATAAGAGACATTCTATATTTTAATGGCAACCCAAATAAAACAGCAGCGAAGGCAATTCTAAAGGAAGAAACAACTGTAGAATCATTAAGTGACAGAAACATTTCAAAACTGCTCAAAGGGGTTGAGGAAAGTTCTCTAAGAACTGATTCCATTCGATTTTATATTTGAAATATGAAGAACTTAACAAGTCAGAGACTAACCAAACAGATCTTGCCTGCTTTGTTGTTAAAACCAGAAAACCATGGGCTCTTTTATTCTTAGATAATAGGTTAAGACACCAGAAATAAGTGTCTTGTCAATAAATAGATTTCTAGATTTCAGGAGCTTACTATAAAGCCAGGTTTTTCTCAGTCTCATACTACTGGCACTTTAGACTGGATAATTCTCTGCTGCGGAGCCTCTTCTGTGCACTGTGGGACGTGTAGCAGCAGATCTCTGCTCCTGCCTATTCAGTAGTACCTCTGCCGCCTGTGTTACCACTCCACCTCACGACAATCCAAAGTGTTTCCAGACCTTGCCAAACATCCCTGGGAGGCCAAACACAGTTCCCAGTGGAGAACCTCTGCCACAGAGATCATTTTCACAGATATCTTTCAGAAATAAAGTAGAAGAAATATAAAGGTACAGCATTGAAAACACAGCAACAAACAGAAGAAAGTAACTTTTTTTCTTGTGAAAGTAACTTTTTCCCTTGTTATCATCCTCATTTTTGAAACAACCCTACAGGGGCACTTTCAAACACTGTTGGAGAGAATATAAATCTTCCCGAACAACAGAACAACAATCTGGCCACCAATACCTGGCAAGCATTTATGATCATGCCCTCTGACCCAATAATTCCACTTCTAGATATATCACTGTAGCATCATTTATAACAGCATGAAAATTCAAAGAATCTGAATGTATAATATAACAGGGAAATGGTTGGATACAGGAAAAAAGGGCAAGGAAGTACTTTAACAGTGATTACCTCTGGATTATGGAATTGTGAGTTTTTCTTTTGTTGTCTCTATAATGAACATATATCACTTTTAAGGTCACTGATACTTGGGGGTGAGTAATAATTGGTAAGGCAGCATGACAGAGTGGTAAAGAGCTTGGGCTCTAGAAGCAACATGCCTGTATTTGAATCCCAGATCTGTTACCTTGAGCAATTACCCCAGTTTTATGTGATCCACTGTTGTAAAGAACAGATTTGAGCACAAACTCAATAAACATTTGCAATTATAGACAAAATACTTAGGTTGTATCATAAGCTTTTTACTTTACTTTCCCTATGATATCAAAATTCCTTGGTCAAATTCAAAAGTTATATGAATCTCCAATGAAGCAATACACTCAACAGCAGACTCCCTCATTATTTCCATGAAAAGAAACTACTTTTCATTGTCCTTCCGCATCCTCCCAAAGGAAAGGAAGAGACTGAAAGAGGTACTGACTACTTTTCCCACCTGGGAACTCAGACAAAATGAAGTGAAAAACATGATCAAGAGGAATACAAGTGGCAAGTAGCACGAAGACTATATGTCTTCCTTTTTTAAAACTTATTTCTGGCTGTGCTGGGTCTTCGTTGCTGCGTGTCACAGTGAGTGGTAGTTACTCTTAGTTGAGGTCCCCTGGCTTCTTATTGCAGTGGCCTCTCTTGTTGCAGAGCACAGGCCCTAGGCACATGGGTTTCAGTACTTGCAGCTTGCAGCTCTAGAGCCAGGGCTCAGTACTAGTGGCCAGATGGGCTTTGTTGCCACGCAGCATGCGGGATCCTAACCAGGCTAGGCACCAATCTGGTGTCCCTTGCACTGCAAGGTAGATTCTTAGCCACCCCGGAAGCCCAGGACTATAATTCTTACATGTACCACATCTGAATATACCCAAAGCTTTCTCATGTACATGATCTCATCACTGAGAAGTGAACCGGGCATTTTAACATGTAGTGAAACAGTGTGGAGACTGTCTTGCCCGATGTTATAAAAGTGGCAAACTAAAGAGAATCTAGGATATCTATCTGATGCTGACCTTGAGAGCTAGTAGTCTGATTCCAATCCACTACTTAAGAACTCCTGCTTCAAAAGATTCTCCACAACATACATGCATATCAAAATAACCATGCTGAAAGACGTCCCACACACAAAAAGTTACTATAATTATATAAAATTCTAGAAAATGAAAACTAATGTATTTTTTGAGAGAAAAGGCTCAGAAAAGAATATAGCTTGTACTAGCAATTCTAGTAATAATAATTTGCGGTGCCAAGCTATAAATCTAGTTCTGCCAGATTCCAAAACCTCAGTCTGTGCCACAAGACCTCAATGTCAACTGCATGCACTCTAACAAAATTAGAAAAAATAAGTACTTGGTTTCCAGTATTAGAATATTTCTGTCCTAATACTAAATGTTAGTGATGAAATATCTAAAACATGATTTACTTTTAAAACATATACTGTATGCAGGTCAGGAAGCAACAGTTAGAACTGGACATGGAACAACAGACTGGTTCCAAATAGGAAAAGGAGTACGTCAAGGCTGTATACTGTCACCCTGTTTATTTAACTTCTATATAGAGTACATCGTGAGAAATGCTGGACTGGAAGAAACACAAGCTGGAATCAAGATTGCCGGGAGAAATATCAATAACCTCAGATATGCAGATGATACCACCCTTATGGCAGAAAGTGAAGAAGAACTAAAAAGCCTCTTGATGAAAGTGAAAGAGGAAAGCGAAAAAGTTGGTTTAAAGCTCAACATTCAGAAAGCAAAGGTCATGGCATCTAGTCCCATCACTTCATGGGAAATAGATGGGGAAACAGTGGAAACAGCATCAGACTTTATTTTCTGGGGCTCCAAAATCACTGCGGATGGTGACTGCAGCTATGAAATTAAAAGACGCTTACTCCTTGGAAGAAAAGTTATGACCAACCTAGATAGTATACTGAAAAGCAGAGACATTATTTTGCTGACGAAGGTCCGTCTAGTCAAGGCTATGGTTTTTCCTGTGGTCATGTATAGATGTGAGAGTTGGACTGTGAAGAAGGCTGAGCGCTGAAGAATGGATGCTTCTGAACTGTGGTCTTGGAGAAGACTCTTGAGAGTCCCTTGGACTGAAAGGAGATCCAACCAGTCCATTCTAAAGGAGATGAGTCCTGGGATTTCTTTGGAAGGAATGATGCTAAAGCTGAAACTCCAGTACTTTGGCCACCTCATGCAACGAGTTGACTCACTGGAAAAGACTCTGATGCTGGGAAGGATTGGGGACAGGAGGAGAAGAGGACGACAGAGGATAAGATGGCTGGATGGCATCACTGACTCGATGGACGTGCGTCTGAGTGAACTCTGGGAGTTGGTGATGGACAGGGAGGCCTGGCGTGCTGCAATTCATGGGGTCGCGAAGAGTCGGACATGACTGAGTGACTGAACTGAACTGTCCTAATACTAAATGTTAGTGATGAAATATCTAAAACATAATTTACTTTTAAAACATATACTGTATGCAGGTCAGGAAGCAACAGTTAGAACTTTCATACAGTTCATGGAGTTCTCAAGGCAAGAATACTGAAGTGGTTTGCCATTCCCTTCATTCTGTCAGACATCTCCACCATGAACCACTTGTCTCTGGTGGCCCCACAATGCATGGCTTAGTTTCACTGAGTTAGACAAGGCTGTGGTCCTAATGTGATTAGATTGGCTAGTTTTCTGAGAGTATGGTTTTAGTGTGTATGCCCTCTGATGCCCTCTTGCAACACCTACCACCTACCTTCTTACTTGGGTTGGACATGGGGTATCTCTTCATGGCTGCTCCAGCAAAGAGCAGCCACTGCTCCTTACCTTGAAGGAGGGGTATCTCCTCACTGTCGTCCCTCCTGACCTTGAACATCGAGTAATTCCTCTTGGCCCTCCCGCACCCGTGTAGCCACTGCTCCTTGGACGCAGGGTAACTCCTCTCATCTGCCTCCCCTGGCCTCAGGCAAGGGGTAGCTCCTCCCAGCCACTGCCCCTGACCTCTGACATGAGGTAGCTTCTTTCACCCACGCTTCTGCAAGGTCCGTCCATAGTTAACTCTATTAATTACATATTAAATGGACTTATTTCCAATTAAGGTCAGACTCTCATGTTCTGGTGGTCAGACTTTAACGTATACTCAGGAAGGCACAATTCAACCACTAACTCTCTGTTAATAATATCACTAACACCATTTTAAGAGTGCTAAGTCATTTCCGTCATGTCAAACTCTTTGTGACCCCATGGATTTTAGCCTGATGGGCTCCTCTATGTATGGGATTCTCCAGATAAGAATACTGAAGTGGGTTGTCATTTTCCTTCTCCAGGGAATCTTCCTCACCCACGAATCAAGCCCATATCTCCAAAGTCTCCTGCAATGGCAGCCCCCTAGGAAATTCAATTAAGAAACCTTCCTAAATGGCTCCTCTGAACAATGAACTAACACATGTCTCTTCTCAGGCTAATCTCAAACCACACAGCATTATCAGTCACATGACTGCCATTCTGAAGACTTCAAAGTCATAAAATTATTATTGCTTTGTGGCATTTATTACATAGAAAAGATTTAAAACTATTGGGTTTATTCTAATAGACCCAAGCACCATATTACCTCACATATTGATTTTATTTCCCATGTGATCAAAGACATTGCATACAAACAGAGACTCCTAATATTTTACAAAATCATCCATCACACATCAGACTGACATCTTCTCAAATGACTAAGGGAGGCTATGAAGGTCTAATCCCTGACTAATGCCCCTGTTTTAAAAATCTCCTGTAGACATCCATTAGCCAATATTTTGAGAGAAACAAGCCAGAGGAGACAGCTCTATCAGTGTCAAAGGGACTGCTTTTAAAAGTGACCTTGCCTATTGAATATCCAGCATGGTAAGAGAGTAGCATTTTTATACACACATAGACTTATTCACTTGCATACACGTTCTCTGGAAAATGCTGTGCAGACAAGAAAACTCTAGAGAATGATAATACGTCTGTTAGCAGAAATGAAACTTGTTAAAATGCGACCTAGGACAACCTGCAATCAAATCAGTGGAGCAAAATCCTCTGTGAGCCAACAGAAAGCATAGTGCCAACATCTACGAGACATCACCTGGTTATATGCTTCTGTGTGTATTATTTATAATCCATGCTTAGAATTCTATACATTTACAGGCCTCTTGTGGGAAATTTCCAACTTGATTAAGTGCTGAAAAATCTAGAATGCTGATGTAAAGCATACTGATTCTCCCCACTCCCAAAACTGATTTCATTAAAAGATAAGAATTATGTTGACAGTTAAGTAAAAGAAATAACTTCATATTGTTTCAAAATCAAATCATTTTACCAACTTAATCCTTTTAGTGTACTAATTTTTCATGAAGTTAAAGTATGCTTTCCCAGAAGTTATGTGTGGATGTGAGAGTTGAACTATAAAGAAAGCTGAGCCACCTAGAATTGATGCTTTTGAACTGTGGTGTTCAAGAGAAGACTCTTCAAGAGAAGTCTTCTTCAAGAAAAGACTCTTGAGAGCCCTTTGGACTGCAAGGACATCCAAGCAGCCCATCCTAAAGGAAATTAGTCATGAATATTCATTGGAAGAATCAATGCCAAAGCTGAAACTCCAACACTTTGGCCACCTGATGTGAAGAACTGACTACTTGGAAAAGACTCTGATGCTGGGAAAGATTGAAGGCAGGAGGAGAAGGGGATGACAGAGGATTAGATGGTTGGATGGCATCACCGACTCAATGGACATGGGTTTGGGTGGACTCCGTGAGTTGGTGATGGACAGGGAGGCCTGGCATGCTGCAGTACATGGGATCAGAAAGAGTTGGACAAGACTGAGTGACTGAACTGAAAGTATGTTTGAGAAAGTAATTACATAAATCCTACATTAATTTGTTATCAGTGCTTAGACAATTTCATTCTGCCCATATACTGCTTAGACTAACTATTTGTAATCAGGCTGATATCAAATAATTGTTTTTTCACATTTTCAGTGGATCAAAAGAACCAGTATGATCCAGTAATGAAATACATGTAGTCTGCACATTAGTTGATATAATCCATGCACATTTATGTTTACTAGCCTTGTCAACAATTCATGTCAATGATTTTTGAACAGGGGTATATGAGACATATTCATATAACCCAGTGTCTTCTATCTATTTTATGTCTGTTTAGTTAGTAGCTCTTGTGTACATAATAGTGAAGGCTATTTATTTTCCAGGATATTCTCTCTTTCAATGGAGCAGCTTCGCATCCTCTTTGATTTGTGGCAATTTCAAGAAAGATTGTATTGGGGTTGTAAAAGCATCAAACATCAAAAGAATTTTAAAAATTTTTATAGATCTTCCTAATTTCTGGCTTTATAGAAAAATGCTGGATTCTTTTATCTGATCAGCATTTAATATAGAATAAATTTTGTCTCTGTTGAAGTGTATCAAAACAAATGAAGATTCACATACATAAATACTTTGAAAATAAAGGAGATGTGTATAAGAGACAGATGTTCCCTTGGTATCTCTTATTTTCTTGAAGAGATCTCCAGTCTTTCCCATTCTGTTGTTTTCCTCTATTTCTTTGCATTGATCTCTGAGGAAGGCTTTCTGATCTCTCCTTGCTATTCTTTGGAACTAATTTTCTTAAAGTTACTTGCAGTGTAAAATCTGAAACTATGTTGAAAAAAGTTTCATACTATGTGACATTAAAATCCATTGATTTATCTTCAGCTTAAAATGGATATTTTACCCATGCATGAATTTATAACATCACTCATTTGTCACTGACATATAGATTTTCTAAAAGAAGACATTTTACTACACAATGCAAAAATTATTCATGTCACCATTAACCTCACCAGAAAAGTCTCTACGTGTTAGGAAGTTGTCAATTTCAGATAGTTAAATACAACTTTTCAAAATTACAATTCTTGCTTCAAATTTAAATTTTTATCAATGGCAACTGTGAGATTACATATATTTATATGTCCATATATATGGATCTCTACTCCTGATTCCTGACACGTTTCCTAAAATCCTAAAAAATAGAATGTTAGCATAATCCTTTATTCTAACATTTAATTTTTTGTTTTTGACCTTAGTTCCAGGCACAGAGCTACAAAAATCCTTGTAATTTCCTAAGTGATAAGAGTACTAGAAGCATATTTTTTTTCCTAAATTTAATCTTTAAACCAGGTTCCTGACACAGGGCTCCTAAGTCCCTTGGAATTTCCTGAGTGGTAGGAGAAACTATTGTTCTAACACAGTGACTCTTGAGTGGTCACCAGAAAGACCAAACCAGGATTAGAACCTTGAAAGTGTCAGCTCCACCCCTCACACCTCAGAGAGAGAGGAAGGGCTAGAAATAGATTAGTAATTGATCATGAGTATATGATGATGCCTCCATAAAATTCTTAGCAGTGTAGGGTTTGGAGAGTTCCCAGGTTAGTAAACACATGTGTGTACCTACCAAGCGGGTGATGCCCCCTAAATCCATAGGGACAGAAACTCCAGGACTCAAGACTTTCCCAGCATTTGACCATTGAATCTCATCTTCTAGCTATTCTTTTATATCTTTTATTATGTAATAAATTGTTAAACATGTTTCCCTGACTTCTGACAGAGATAACTGTGTCGGAACTGAATCTCAGGGAGATGGTGTCATGGGAACCTCTGATAGTCAAATTGGATAGAAGTTATTAGTAACCTGAGGACCTACCCCTTTGCTACTAGTATCTGGGGGTGGGGGGCATTCTTGTGGGACTGGGCCCTCAACCTGTGGAATCTTTTGCTAACACCAGATATTGCCAAAATTGAGTTAAATTATAAGGCCCCCAGGTGGAGTGACAGAAAACTGTTTGGTGTGGTTTGATGCAGGATACAGTATGCTTGGGGTTGGTGCACTGGGATGACCCAGAGGGATGGTATGGGGAGAGAGGAGGGAGGGAGGTTCAGGATTTGGAACACGTGCACGTACACCCGTGGCAGATTCATGTTGATGTATGGCAAAACTAATATTGTAAAGTAAAATAAATAAATAAATAATGAAACCCCCACATATCTGGTATCAGAGGTGTTCTGAATGTGAGAAAGTGTGAGAGTAAAGGGTAAACATAGGGAAACTGAGTTTTCCCTTCTCAGCAATGAATATTGTTAGTCTCTTTCTCAAAGTAACAGGCTCATTGTGTTTGTTTACAAATTGGAGTTTGGGGTAGGATATCCTCAAATTTGACACAAAGGTAAACTGATATTTAGAAATTAGAGCTGCTTAAGAAATAACCAATGCATGAGGAACACTGATTCACCTCTCCATTTCCCTGAACACAGGAAATAAGTCTTTCATGTGAAAGGTGCAGCCCCTGCATCTGGAAATAGAAGGACACTCATGTAGACAGACATGGGAAATTTGTGAGAAGAAGCTACATAAACACACCTTGGCACTTAGTTAATTTACTACCCCAATTCTAAACACTGCTCAGATTCTTCACTAATTGTGTATCCCAAACCTAAGTTCTTTTGTCCTGTCAACTTCTCACAAATTTAGTATTTCTTTGTCTAAAACATGTGGGATTTCCTGGTGGCTCAGATGGCAAAGAATCTGCCTTCAATGCAGGAGACCCAAGTTCATTCCCAAGGTCTGGGAGATTCCCTGGAGAAGGCAAAAGCTACCCACTCCAATATTATTTCTTGAAGAATCCCGTGGAGAGAGGAGCCTAACCATGGGGTTGCAAAGAGTCAGAGACAACTAAGCAAATTTCACTTTCACTTTTTCTGAAACATGTAAAAGCCATCTGCTTGGGCTACTTCTTAAGCGTCAATTCTATGAGACCTCCATGTGCAAAAATTAAAATTTACTGTTTCACCAGTTAATCTCTTTTGTGACAATTTTATTACTAGTCCAGCCACAAGAACTCAAGAGGGGCAGAAGGGAAAATTTTTCACCTCCCCAGCTATGATATAATACTTGCCAAATGTGCAAAGCCAAATAGTCACGTTTTGTCCATTGTTTTCAAAAAATGATATTCCTTGAAAAATGTGGCTAATATGGCTTATACTACAATTACTTAGTAATTTTCATTGAATAAACAATGCACTTGGTCAGCAGCACAAGTGCTTTATATGTACTTCCCATTTCATCACACAGAATACCCTCAGTTCAGTTAAGTTCATCACTCAGGCCTGTCCGACTCTTTGTGACCTCAGGACTGCAGCATACCAGATCTCCCTGTCCATCACCAACTGCCAGAGTTTACTCAAACTCATGTCCATTGAGTCAGTGATGCTATCCAACCATCTTATCCTCTGTCATCCCCTCCTCCTACCACTTTCAACCTTTCCCAGCACCAGAGTCTTTTCCAAGGAGGCAGTTCTTTGAATCAGGTGGCCAAAGTTTTGGAAATTCAGCCTCAGCATCAGTCCTTCCAATGAATATCCTGGACTAATTTCCTTTAGGATGGACTAGTTGGATCAACTTGCTGTCCAAGAGACTCCCAAGAGTCTTCTCCAACACCACAGTTCAAAACATCAATTCTTTGGCGCTCAGCTTTCTTTATAGTCCCACACTCACATCTATACACGACTGATGGAAAAACCATAGCATTGAATAGACAAAACTCTTTTGGCAAAGTAATGTGTCTGCTTTTTAATATGCTGTCTAGGTTGTTCATATTTTTTCTTCCAAGGAGCAAACATTTTTTAATTCATGGCTGCAGTCACCATTTTCAAAAAATTAAGTCTGTCACTATATCCTTTGTTTCCCCATCTATTTGCCATGAAATGATGAAACCAGATGCCATGATCTTAGTTTTCTGAATGTTGAGCTTTATAGCAACTTGTTCACTCTCTTCTGACACTTTCATCAAGAGGCTGTTTAGTTCTTCTTTTCTTTCTGCCATAAGGGTGGTATCATCTGCATATCTGAGGTTATTGATATATCTCCTGCAATCTTGATTCCAGCTTGTGCTTCATCCAGCCTAGCATTTCACACGATGTACTCTGCATATAATTAAAATAAGCAGAGTGACAATATACAGTCTTGACATACTCTTTTCTTGATTTGAAACCAGCGTGCTGTTCCATTTCCAGTTCTAACTGTTGCTTCCTGACCTGCATACAGATTTCTCAGGAGCCAAGTCAGGTGGTATGATATTGCCATCTCTTGAAGAATTTTCTATGGTTTATTGTGATCCACACAGTCAAAGGCTTTGGCATAGTCAATAAATCAGAAGTAGATGTTTTCCTGGAACTCTCTTGCTTTTTCAATGATCCAGGAGATGATTACAATTTGGTCTTTTGCTCCTCTGCCTTTTCTAAATCCAGCTTGAACATCTGGAAGTTCACAGTTCGCATACTGTTGAAGCCTGGCTTGGAGAAGTTTGAGCATTACTCTACTAGCATGTGAGATGAGTACAATTGTGCAGTAGTTTGAGTGTTCTTTGGCATTGCCTTTCTTTGAGACTGGAATGAAAACTGACCTTTTCCAGTCCTGTGGCCACTGCTAAGTTTTCCAAATTTGCTGGCATATTGAGTGCAGCACTTTCACAGCATAATCTTTCATGATTTGAAATAGCTCAACTGGAATTCCATCACTTCACTAGCTTTGTTTATAGTGATGCTTTGAACCCTAGGGGTTGAAGTTTTATAAAACAACTTTTATTGCTTCATAAAGCAAATTTGGAAAACTCAGCAATGGCCACAGAACTGGAAAAGGTCAGTTTTCATTCCAATCCCAAAGAAAGGCAATGCCAAAGAATGCTCAAACTACCACATAATTGGACTCATCTAACATGCTAGTAAAGTAATGCTCAAAATTCTCCATGCCATGCTTCAGAAGTACGTGAACCGTGAACTCCCTGATGTTCAAGCTGGTTTTAGAAAAGGCAGAGGAACCAGAGATCAAATTGCCAACATCCGCTGGATCATGGAAAAAGCAAGAGAGTTCCAGAGTAACACCTGTTGCTGCTTTATTGACTATGCCAAAGGCTTTGACGATGTGGATCACAATAAACTGTGGAAAATTCTGAAAGAGATGGAAATACTAGACCACCTAACCTGCCTCTTGAGAAATCTGTATCCAGGTCAGGAAGCAACAGTTAGAATTGGACACAGACCAAAAGACTGGTTCCAAATAG
>SJYC01025513.1:0-23220 GCA_006408675.1 Madoqua kirkii | reverse complement strand
AACACATCTGGAAATTCTGAAAGAGATGGGAATACCAGACCATCTGACCTGCCTCTTGAGAAATCTGTATGCAGGTCAGGAAGCAACAGTTAGAACTGGACATGGAACAACAGACTGGTTCCAAATAGGAAAAGGAGTACGTCAAGGCTGTATACTGTCACCCTGCTTATTTAACTTCTATGCAGAGTACATCATGAGAAACGCTGGACTGGAAGAAACACAAGCTGGAATCAAGATTGCCGGGAGAAATATCAATAACCTCAGATATGCAGATGATACCACCCTTATGGCAGAAAGTGAAGAAGAACTAAAAAGCCTCTTGATGAAAGTGAAAGAGGAAAGCGAAAAAGTTGGTTTAAAGCTCAACATTCAGAAAGCAAAGGTCATGGCATCTAGTCCCATCACTTCATGGGAAATAGATGGGGAAACAGTGGAAACAGCATCAGACTTTATTTTCTGGGGCTCCAAAATCACTGCGGATGGTGACTGCAGCTATGAAATTAAAAGACGCTTACTCCTTGGAAGAAAAGTTATGACCAACCTAGATAGTATACTGAAAAGCAGAGACATTATTTTGCTGACGAAGGTCCGTCTAGTCAAGGCTATGGTTTTTCCTGTGGTCATGTATAGATGTGAGAGTTGGACTGTGAAGAAGGCTGAGCGCTGAAGAATGGATGCTTCTGAACTGTGGTCTTGGAGAAGACTCTTGAGAGTCCCTTGGACTGAAAGGAGATCCAACCAGTCCATTCTAAAGGAGATGAGTCCTGGGATTTCTTTGGAAGGAATGATGCTAAAGCTGAAACTCCAGTACTTTGGCCACCTCATGCAACGAGTTGACTCACTGGAAAAGACTCTGATGCTGGGAAGGATTGGGGACAGGAGGAGAAGAGGACGACAGAGGATAAGATGGCTGGATGGCATCACTGACTCGATGGACGTGCGTCTGAGTGAACTCTGGGAGTTGGTGATGGACAGGGAGGCCTGGCGTGCTGCAATTCATGGGGTCGCGAAGAGTCGGACATGACTGAGTGACTGAACTGAACTGTCCTAATACTAAATGTTAGTGATGAAATATCTAAAACATAATTTACTTTTAAAACATATAAAGAAGCAAAAAGATTAGGCCTGTCAAACAACCAAATTAATGTCATAACTAACAGCCACCTCACAAAGAAACAATATGAGCAAGGAAATAAAGTTAACAGAATCCATGTTTCAAATTATCAAACAAACATCCCAATATCCCACTGCACTATTATTACAAGTGATCAACCCATTTCAGAATACAAAAACTAGTCACAAAAACTTTTAAGTAAATCCTTGCATCCTGGGAAGCAATACTAGCCTCTTCTGTCTTATATAAGAAAAAGTTCTTAGAAAATAATAGCTGAAAATTGAGTGGTTATTTTGAATTAAACATGGTATCATTCACTTACCATACACTATTTCATTTAAAACTCAATGATTTTATGATTATTTCAATATGCAGGACAAACATTTGATAAAATACAATACCTGTTTATGATATAAACTCTCCCAAACTAGGAATAAGAATCTCCTTCATAAATAAATGATACATACATCACATACACTCAAAGACTGTCACATGATTTCATTCTGAAATTAAGAGGAGGATGTCCATTATTCAACACTGTACCTGAGGTCCTAGCCAGTGCAATAAGAGAGAATCAAGAAGTATAGAGTTCAGAAAACCATAATTCACATTGTCTATATTAACAGACAACATGACTGTGTATACAGAAAACTCTAAATAATCTACAAACTACTAGAAATAAGTGAATGTAATTAGATTTCTAGATTCAAAGTCAATATACAGCAATCAACTATTGCTATATATCAGGGAAAAAGTTAAAAATTAAATTTAAAAACACCTTTTACCTTATTTGAGAAATCACAAACACTGGGACATAAACCTAATAAAAGATATACAAAAACCTTTATATTAAAAACTAAAAAACAGGGACTTCCCTGGTGGGTCCAGTGGTTAACAACCTGCCTGGCAATGCAGGGGACACAGGTTCGATGCCTGGTCAGGAGACTAAGATCCCACGTGCCGCAGAGCAACTAAGTCTGTCTGACAACTACTGAGCCCACACACTGGAGTCTGCATGCTACAACCAAAGAGCCCACAAGTTGCAACTAGAGAGTCCATGTGCCACAATGAAAGATCCTGCATGAAGCCATGAAGATCTGCGTATCTCAACAAAGACGACACAGTCAAATACATCTTTTTTTAAAATAACAACTAAAGAACACTGATAAAGGAAAGTAAAAGAAGCATTAAATAAAATGAAAGACATTTCGTGGTTGAGACTCAATATTGTTAAGATGTCAATTCTCTCCAATTCAATGCAATGCTAAATCTAATTTGATAAAAAAAAAATTAAAACCTCAGCAGGGTAATTTTGTATGTGGAAACTGTTTTCCAAATTTACATAAAAATGAAAAGAATAATCGGCTCCAGTTTCATCCATCTCACTAGAAGTGATTCAAATTTATTCTTTTTAATTGTGTATATGTACCACAGCTTTCTTATCCATTCATCTGCTGATGGACATCTAGGATGAAACTGGAGCCGATTATACAGAGTGAAGTAAGCCAGAAAGAAAAACACCAATACAGTATACTGACACATATATATGGAATTTAGAAAGATAGTAATGATGACCCTGTATGTGAGACAACAAAAGAGACACAGAGGTATAGAACGGACTTTTGGTCTCTGAGGGAGAGGGAGAGGGTGGGATGATTTGGGAGAATGGCATTGAAACATGTATAATATCATATAAGAAACGAAGTGCCAGTCTATGTTCAATACAGGATACAGGATGCTTGGGGCTGGTGCACAGGATGATCCGGGGAGATGGTGTGAGGTGGGAAGTGGGAGGGGGCTTTGGCATTGGGAGATCGTGTACACCCGTGGCTGATTCATGTCAATGTATGGCAAAACCAATACAGTATTGTAATGTAGAATAAAGTATTAAAAAAAATGAAAAGAATAGCCAAGATAATCTTGAAGAACAAAGTCGGAAATGTTATACTGCAAGACAGAAAGATTTCTATAAAGGTACAGTAATAAGAACAGTACATTACTGACACAAGGATAATCAAAGGGACTAACAGAACTGTCCAGAAATAAACCAACACACATACAGTCACATGATTTACGACAAAAACACCACTGCCACTCCATGGAAAAAGGTAGGTCTTTTTAATAATGGTGTTGGAAAACAACTGTACATCCTTACAGAAAAAAAGAATCTTAACCTCTTCCTCACACCAAGCACAGTCAATCTAAGATGGATCACAAACATAAATAAGATGGGCAAAACAATAAAACCTTCCAGAAGAAAACACAAGAGTATCTCCAGGACCCCAGGGTAGTTAATTTCTTAATGGGACACAAAAGCAGTATCTATCTACATTAGAAAAATATTGGTAGATCAGACTTTATTAAAATTAAGAATGTCTATTCAACAAAAAGCATCATTAAGAAAGTGAATAAACAATGCACAGACTAGGAGAAATTGTTACATACACACATACACATACACACACACACACACACACACACACACACACACACGTAACTAAGGACTCAGACTGAAAAAATGTGAAGAATTCTTATAAAGCAATAAGAAAAAAAACAACTAACTTTTGAAAACTAGGTAAAGGTCTTGAATAGGCACTTCACCAGGAAAATATCCAAATGGGCAATAAATATATGAAAATACATTCAGTATTACTAATCAGAGAAATGAAAACATAAGATAGTACCAAACAAACACCAGAAAGGCAAAAATTAAAATAATTGAAATTATGAAGAATACAGAGAAGGGAGTGGACACATGTATACCTATGGCTGATTCAGGCTGATACATGGCAGAAACTAATGCAATATTGTGAAGCAATTATCCTCCAATTAGTGGACCACCTGGGGTTGGTGAAGGTTCTTAAGATGGTTGAATGGAAACTTGCTCTAAAAGTCACTGATTAGATAGCTTTTCGGGGGATCATCCCCCAAACCAGAAGGCCGTGGCTAACTCCGTGAAGTCCTGGAATAAGACCCTCACTTCCAGGTTGGCTGCTCTGCCTGAGAAGCCACCTGCCATCGACTGGGCTTCATACAAGGCAAACGTGCCAAAAGCTAGCTTGGTGGATGCTTTTGAGAAGAAGTTTAATGCCCTAAAGGTTTCTCTGCTGTGCTTAGTTGCTCAGTCCAGCTCTCTGCGACCCATGGATTGTAGCCTGCCAGACTCCGCTGTCCATGGGGATTCTCCAGGCAAGAATACTGCAGTTGCCATGCTCTCCTCCAGGGGAGCTTCCTAACCCAGGGATCGAACTCAGGTCTCCAGCATTGCACGTGGACTCTACCCACTGAGCCACCAGGGGAAGCCCAAGAATACTAGAGTGGGTAGCTGATCCCTTCTCCAGGGGATCTTCCTGACTCAGGAATCGAACCAGGGTCTCTTGCATTGCAGGCAGATTCTTTACCAGCTGAGATACCAAGGAAGTCCAAAGGTTCCTATACCAGAGGATAAATACACTGCCCAGGTGGACGCTGAAGAAAAGTGTGAAAAGCTAGGCTGAGTTTTTGTCTCTCCCAAAGATGAGGCTTCAGGACTACGAGAAAGAGTTGGAGAAGATGAGAAACATAATTCCATTTGATTACTAACCACTAAGGACTTGAATGAAGTCTCTCCAGAAACCAAATTAGACAAGAAGCACTCCTACTGGCCTCACAAGTCAATTGAGAATTTATAAACTTGAGTCTGAGAGAAAGCTCTGACCCTTGAATTATAAACTATGTACATTAAAAATAATAACATAGGGAAGGCGTAGAGGAAGTCCTTCCGGCCGCTGTGTTGTACTATCGGGTAGAGAGACGGAGTTGTAAATCTCGGAGTGAGGTTCTACCTATCCGAGGCCGCTGATATGTGGAGACCCCGGGGGAAGCCACCGTCACCATGTCTGACCAGGAAGCAAAACCTTCAAGGACTTGGGGGATAAGAAAGGAGAATATATTAAACTCAGAGTCATCGGACAGGATAGCAGTGAGATTCACTTCAAAGAGAAAATGACAACACATCTCAAGAAACTCAAAGAATCATACTGTCAAAGACAGAGAGTTCCCATGAATTCACTCAGGTTTCTCTTTGAAGGTCAGAAAATTGCTGATAATCACACTCCAAAAGAATAGGAATGGAGGAAGATGTGATTGAAGTTTATCAAGAACAAACAGGGGGTCATTTAATGGTTTAGATATTCTTTTTTTTCTTTTCTTTCCCTTTAATCCTTTATTTAAAAATAGTTCTTTTGTAATGTGGTGTTCAAAACAGAATTGAAAACTAGCATCCCATCTCTTTAAAATATCTGGTAATTTGAATTCTAGTGCCCATTATTCATCATTGTTTCTTTTCATTGTGTTGATTTTTGGTGATCAAACCTCAGTCCCCTCTCCTTTTTAAAAATCACAGGTGTGCATAGAGATCCCGCCTTTTCCAGGACTGTGCATTTGAAGGCTTGTGATAAATAAGATCAACTAATGCAAGTGTTTCTAATGAATTTCCAGTTGGCCCTGAAGTTCTAGCATGGACTGCTTCACTCCTGCACTATGAATTTCAGTGGAAGATCGAAGTTCTTCATAAAACTGAACTGTGGAAAACGACCTTTCTTTAACTTAAAGCTGCTTTTAAAATCTGAGGATCTGGACCAAAAGAAGAGGAATATCCAGTTGGAGTCAAAATTAGAGAGAATAATGACTAACTCTAAAGATGGCTTCACTGAAGAGAAGCATTTTAAGATGAAAGAAAAATCTTGTCAGAAGATCCCAGAAAAGATCGTTTTCCTTAGCAGTTAAAAGTTATTCATGCAGAAGTGTATACAACAGAACACTGCTCTTTTTTACTTTATTTGTACTTTTTGGCCTGGGATATGGGTTTTAAATAGTGTCTGTACCAGTTTCACTAAAATAAACAAAATATTTGTTAAAACCATAAAAAATAAAAACAACAACATAGTAAAAATATTATCCTTCAATTAAAAGTTTAAAAAAATAAAAATAAGGGATGTTATAATCACATATTATGATTTTTGTTTTATTATTTCTTGTATATCTATTAAATTGTGACATGTGTTTTATTCTGTTTATATTATGCAGTAAACTTAATCTAAAATATCGCTTTGCCTTAAAATACTATGTCTAATATTAATAATAGATCTTTTGTTAGTTATGTGCCATAATTTATTTCCTTTTATCCATGCTATATGTTTGTGGTTGAGGTATTTCTTTAGTGAATTCCTACAGTTGTTTAATAATGAAAAATGTATTTCATATATTTCCTTTCATTAGAACATCACAAAATACCTTTAAAAAAAATGTGTGCAGAGAAGAGTTAACATAGCAGGCCTCAGATTACTCTCCTCAGAAAGGCCTATTTGCAAAGTTGGCTGGCTTCTGGGAACAGGGATTTTGGCAGAGTCCCATCATATTCAGAACTGATAAAAATGGTTTATTATGCCTGGTGGCTCAGTGGTAAAGAATCCTCCTGCAATGCAGGAGACACAGGAGACCTGGGTTTGATCCCTGGGTTGGGAAGATCCCCTGGAGAAAGAAATGGCAACTCATTCCAGTATTCTTGCCTAGGATACCACATGGATAGGAGGAGCTGGTGGGCTACAATCCATGGGGTCACTAAACAGTCAAACAACAACAACATTCCTAAATTTTGTGCACACAATATAGTTTATGCTAAACATCTACTTTCCTTCTGGGAATTGGGAATTTTGGCACATGCTAGGCAGAAGGTGCCATGTGACCAGCCCCAATAAAAACCCTGACCACTGAGCCCCTGACAAATTTCCCTGGTAGACAACATTTACATGTGGTCACAACCAATTGCTGGAGTTAAGTGCATCTTGTTTGACTATACTGCAAGGAGACTCTTGGAAGCTCGTGCTTGATATCCTCTGAAATTTGTCCCATGTGCCATTTCCTTTCTTCTGATTTTGCTTTGCATCCCTTTGCTGTATTAAGTTACAACTGTGAGCATGATTATATGCTGAGTCCTATAAGTCCTTGCTAGTGGCTTCCCTGGTGGCTCAGAGGTTAAAGCGTCTGACTGGAATGCGAGAGACCTGGGTTTGATCCCTGGGTCGGGAAGATCCCCTGGAGAAGGAAATGGCAACCCACTCCAGTACTCTTGCCTGGAGAATCCCATGGAGGGAGGAGTGTTGGGGGCCAGCATGAGGAACTCCGCCCATGGCAAAGGTCATGAGGAAAGGGGCTTCGGTATACGCAAAGGCGTGGCCAAGTCTCAGGAAATTCCCCTGCTCCTGAGCATCTAACCCCAAAACCAGAGTCTGTCCTGTACCCTCACCTACGGGGCGCTCTCCCCCATAACCGTTTCTCTCCGAGAAGGAGTAAACGTGCAGCTCCAAGGCAGTAAAAATTCCTGGGCGTGACTAGAGTGTTTCAACTTACTACTTCACTTCATTAAGTCCTCCCAGCAAATCGTCAAACCTGGGAGTGGTGCTGGGACCCCTGACAAACCAATTATAAGTGATTATGTGGCATAAACCACAATTATTTTGTACTGTTGGAGGGAATATAAATTAATTCAACCACTTTGGGAGACTGTTTAGCAATATCTACTGAAATTCAAACATATTGCTACCACATGGCCCAACAATTCTACTCTTAAGAACATATCCAAAAGAAATATTCAACTTATAAGAATGTTCATTTATTCATAATGATTCTAGCTATAAACAACTCAAATTCCATCAACAGGTGAATGAAAAAAGTGAAAGTTAAGTGATTATGTGGCATAAACCACAATTATTTTGTACTGTTGGAGGGAATATAAATTAATTCAACCACTTTGGGAGACTGTTTAGCAATATCTACTGAAATTCAAACATATTGCTACCACATGGCCCAACAATTCTACTCTTAAGAACATATCCAAAAGAAATATTCAACTTATAAGAATGTTCATTTATTCATAATGATTCTAGCTATAAACAACTCAAATTCCATCAACAGGTGAATGAAAAAAGTGAAAGTTAGTCACTCAGTCGTGTCTAACTCTTTGCGACCCCATGGACTGTAGCCCACCAGGCTCCTCTGTCCATGGAATTCTCCAGGCAAGAATTCTGGACTGGGTTGCCATTTCCTTCTCTAGGGGTTCTTCCCAACCCAGGGATCAAATCCGGTCTCCCACACTGCAGGCAGACTCTTTATCAACTGAACCACCAGGGAAGCCAACAGGTGAATGGATAAACAATATATTGTAAGAACTGAGTGGCATATTCATAGAATACTATAAAGTAATAAAACACGCACATATACTGATTCATGTAATGACATGGATGAATCTCACAGATGGTAGATAAAAATGGACAACACAAGTGAACACAATTCCATTTATACACAAAGAGCAAGCAAAATATGATTCCATTGATGATATTCAAAAACTGATAAAACTAACCTATGTTGATAAAAGTTATAAAAACAGTTAACCTGGAGGGGAATACTAGGCTATGGCATTCCATACATCTGGCTATTTAAATTTTAGGAAATTGTATTAAATAAAAAATTCAGTTTCTCAGTTGCACTAGCCACATTTCAAGTACTCAACAGCTATATATAAGTAGATAATGGCTATAGTACTAGATAGTACAAAATGCTCATGTTCATCTTCAAAGAAAGTTCTATTGATCATTGCTATTCTAGGATGATGAGAATTTTCTGTATCTTGATATGAGTGTAGTTAAATGGGTCTCTAAATATGAAAAATGCAAACTATTCACTTGAAGTTTGTGTACTTTAGTTATAATTTATAACTCAATAGGTAAGTAAATAGACATGTTTTTAAAATAACTAGGAGAAAACATATATAATGTATATAACAGATTATTTATATTTAAAATATAAAGGACTCATATATATCAATAAGAATAGAATATCAACCTAAAAGAAAAACAGAATACAACTTATCAGGAAGGATAGCTGTAAACATATTAAAAAGACACTAAGGTTCATCAAAAAATCAGAGAAATACAGTCTAGAACATTGAGATATACCACTTCTGCCCATCATATTGGCAAAAGCTTTTATGACTGGTAATGTCAGTTTTTTATTAAAAAATTAAGTAAAATATGAATACAAGTACCATGAGCTCAAGAAATGTACTATATAATTTTGCTACTAAAATCCTATAGTCCCAAGACAGTGGCTAGCATATATTAGGTACTCAACACATATATATGGAAGGAAGGAAGGAAGTGTGAAAAGGAAGTTAGGGAGATAGTGGTATTCCCTTATACCTATACTCATCAATGATGGGGTATAAAGTAGGTACAGCCCTTTTGAAGAGGAATTTTATATCTTATACATTTGTTCATATAGAAATTCCATATCTCCTTTAGAGAAACACTCATATGTGAAACAGATAATACTGAAAAACAAGAATTTATACTGTAGCATGATAATAGCAATAAGCTTCAAATAACATTATGCATTAAGAGAGGAAGAGTTAAAATAAACTATGGCTCTTCCATGCTATGGAATATTATACAACAATTAAAGAGATGAAGTAGATCTGTATGTAATGACATGAAGAGATCGTCAAGCTTTTAGGTTAAAAAGCCACATATCAATACACAGATTTTTAAAAAACCACAAAACTATGTTCCATATGCATATGTGTACATACATCAGTCTATAAAAATAGGTATAAAAAACTATAACCCAAACCAATAATAATGGTTATTTCTACAGATAAGAACTGGAATTAATGGGTGGTGACTTTCACTTTTTCTAGATTGAGATTTTCACAATAAAATATACTTACACATTACCTATGAAAAAAAAAAAAACCCAAAATCCCAAAACCATTGCTCTACCTTAGGTCTTGAGCTGTTGCTATTCCATTTCCTAATGGTATAAAATGTGTTCAAACTACATATTGAACAGATAAGAACTAATTACATAAATCAAGCATTTTTACTTTTGTTCTTCCCACCAATATATTTGGATTTTGTTTTTTTTTAAACACCTGAAGAACTAACAGGTCACTGTATACATGATGAAGTATTATCTACTGAAACTTCAAAATATTTCTCAGCTGCACAAATAGTAGACCTAAAAACCCCAACAGTTTATTTAGATTTCAAATCTATAGATCTTTCGACACAGACTGTTTAAAGAAGTGCCTTTATCCAACATCTCCTACTAGTATAAAGTTATATAAACAACAACAATACGACTTAAAGAACCAGTCCCCGTCCCACCTGGGTCACTGGGATGTAGAGAGGTTCTCCATTATGTAGCAGTGTGAGTTTCCCATGCTGATGGAGTCGTCCTTCTGGCTTTAAACTTGCCATCTCCTTAGGTCCTCCTTTCTTGCCACTCTCTTGTCCATTTCCCTTAAGTTCTTCAGTATCACTGAGGCATTCAAAAAACTCTTCCTCGCTGTCACTCCAAGAATCCCATGATTTTCCCACCTCTCCTTTGTCCTTATCTGCCTCTCTCAAATTATCTGGCCCCAGCTGATCTCCAGATTTTCCACCGTCCCCTGAATACATATTAGTCACATTATCTGAAGGACTTGTCTTTCTCCCCTCATCACGTGCCTTCTTTCTTTCAATACAACAATTTAACATCTTAAGAAAAGAGAAACAAAATTATTTATTATTTTATTATTATATTTATTATTACATATGAATTGTTAGTCAAGACATGCATTTGGGTCCAGCCATATCCTGGACAGAGTTATTTTTCCTTCCCCATCTTGGACACTGGTGATCAGAACATACCCAGAGACTCTCACTTTTGTGGTCAAGGTTCCCTAAGTTACCAGCCTTATTAGGAGTAAGCTAGACAAAAACTGCCAGCACAGGTGCACCAAGACCTAAAAGGTGACTCAAAGTAATAACCCAGGGCTCATTACACTGTGTTTGTAATAAACCAGTATTGCAGTTTTTGCCCGCCCCCTGTAGGTGCTTATGGGTAAACACCTGTGCACAAGGATACAAATTATATAAGCTAAAGCTGTCAATTAACTTGTCAAATAACACAAGACACAGGAAGAGAATTTCCACCACTCTGAAAAACCAACCCTAGCCCCACTTCAGGGCAGTTTCTGGTTTCTAGACTGCCCATTCTCATCCTTTCATGGGAGCTTATATTCTCTTTGCTTAATAAAACTGCTGCTGTTTAAAACTGCTCTTTTATCTCTTGAATTAATTTTTTCCTTTGCAAGGACAAGGACTGAGGAAACTGCTGTTCCACCAGTGACAGTTACAGTAAAAATTTATCCAGTGCCTGAATATTTTCTCTTCAGTCTCCACCCTTTCCCTGGACCTTGGTGTGAATGACAGTGACTTCAGTAAGTAAACTATAGCAGCACAATGAAAACAGCTTATAATCTATTATTATATTTAATGTCAGAATAACTTGACCTAACCACTGTCACAAATTATATACTGCCACTGGGAAATTTTTACCTGTAGCTTCTGATGCAGTAAACAGCATCTCAGATCTGGGGGTCCACTTGCTAATCTATCAAAGTAGTAGAAAAAAGCTTATCAGTAGAATTGCTTCAGATATGCATATTTTTATACCACAATATATTTAAACCACATAGATAAGAAAGCAAAACTGGACTTCTACAAATTAGGCAACTTAGATGGAGCAAATAAAATTAAAAGATCAAAATTTATTTTATTCTCCTAGTCCATAATTTACCAACAGCAAGTACAACAGACAAAACACACAGCAAAGTAGTGATAACTCTCAAGCTAATAGAAACTTAAAGCCTTGAAATCCACCCTAGGAAGTAGCTAGCATGCAGTCTTTCAAACACTACAAAGTAAGTTATACTATTTATTCAGTTCTCAATCATTATGGTAGATTCTCAATATAAAATCCATTGATCTCCACCTTTCTTTTTCTGAAGGGAGTCTGGATTTCCTCTAATCTAAATGAGGTGGTTCCCAGTAATTAGCCAAAAGAATCCAGTTAAGTAGAGTCTGGCAAATGACTTAGGAGTAAACATGTTTGGATCAGTTACCATTTTGTATTACCAATATCATGATTCTCTTCCCTTAGTTTGAGTAGGATGGGCAAATGAACAGTAATCTATATAGTATCAACATAAACTCTTTAAATGAAATGTCAACATAAGCTATATAAAAAAATTATAGGTAATATTTAACACCCAAACTTCTGAACTCTAAAGATGCTTTCCTTTCAACTAAACTACTGTTAACATTTCGTTATATTTCTTTCCAATTATTTTTCTATACATATTTCTGTATATATTCTCTATATTTTCTATCAGCATAGTTGAAAGCACTGTATAAATTATACTATAGTCTATCTTACTACAAATATTGTGATCATCTTCTATGTTAATAGGGATTCTTGGAAAAAAACTCTCCATTATAGAAATAAATGATGATTTATTTAACTGCTCTTTATTGGAAAAGACCCCGATGCTAGGAAAGATCTAAGGTAGGAGGAGAAGGGGATGACAGAGGATGAGATGGTCAGATGGCATTACCGACCCAATGGACATGAGTTTGAGTAGACTCTGGGAGTTGGTGATGGACAGGGAAGCCTGGCTTGCTGCAGTTCAGGGTTCACAAAGAGTCGGAGACGACTGAGCGACTGAACTAGCTTAATGTCTGATACTTAATTTTTTCTTCCTATTATAGTGAACACCAGTGAACAGAAATCATATCCTAAGTTTCTTATCATTTTCTTGGGGCAGATTTCTTACAAGAGGAGAATTATGAGTCAGAAAGTCAAATTTTGTGAACAAATAATACTATCTCTACAATCAGGAACTGAAATTATTACCCTGGAATCAGAAAGTTGTTTTCCCATCTGAAACGCATTTCAAGAACAAATTCCTGCCAGAGATGTGCCACTCCTTTCAGTCCTCCATGGTAAAAATTGATCATACAAAGACACAAAGCCAACTTGTATGTTAAACTATCAGACGGTGCAGATTTGAACTGATTGTAGAGATTCTAAATTTAACAAAATAGAAACAAACAAAACTTGTTAACAATATATTTACACGTATAATCAGAAACTGTAGGTAGAGATTTTAATACCTGAAATTAATCAGGCTTTTATCAAATATCTAAAACATTATTGCCTCAATTTTTCTTAGGCAGCTCCATGTCTTCAAGATCTCTACAAGGATCAAAATGTGACACTAAATTTTAGTGAGGCTAAAGGTACAGTTTTAAGTTTCTTCCGTGAAATCTTTAAGATATACTCTAAATTTATGTGTTATAAAACTCTTATAATTACAAATGAATACATGCTTGCCAAAATCAAAAACATAAAATCACAACTGTATAAACTAAAAATGTAAAGCCTTGCTTTTCCTTCTCACTCCACGAAATCACTTCCTAACAGTACTGTTAACAATTTGATATATCTCTACACCAGTCACTTAAACTTATTTCTCAATTTATCAAAGACTTCAAAAAGGAAAACATGAAAATTTTACTTCATTTTGCATGTTACTCTCTTTAAAAATTTTCTACTCTCTGTCTAGTTTTGAAATACAAAGAAGAATCCATTGCAAAACATAAATTTGATGACTTATGAAAAGTTTAAACTGAAGGATATCCTATAACCATACACAGTATATTTTTTCATTACTTCCAGAAAACTTCTTTTACCCAAAATATGTACGTACCTATGTTAACGTTCTAAAGCAGATCACTGAATGGAGGCCATGATTGTCACTCAAGTTTTCCTAAGGTGATTTTTATAATAAAAAAATCCTTATTTCACACAGAGAAAGTTTTATAGTGAATGCTAGAAAATTATCATGTTTTCCTCATCCAAGTCTTTGTTAAACTGAGGATGAGCTTAAATGACAGGTAATAGAAACATAAAACTGTTTATAGTAGTCATTGTGAGGTAGATTTCATGATTGTTGCTAGAAATATAGCAAAATCCCTAGAAACTCAATCCACTTAAAATATTTAACATTAATTAACTTACATATTCTTCACTCTCTTGTGGAGGATTACTATTGTCTGCTGAAGAAGTCCCATCTAATGGTTTCTCAGAAGCAGCATCAGGGAATAAGAACTTATGGGAAAGAAAGAAAATAATCACATTTTCAATGAAATTTCTTACTTTGCAGACTTTTGTAATTCTTATAAACACCATTTGACATTTTAATACTTGTGTCTTTAAAACAATGAGAATGCTCTTACTGTATTGGCCATCTGGCTCTATACTATCTCAAATACTTTCTATTTTTCTCCAAAAAACAGAGTGACTAGTCAATTTTAAAATCAGATTTTTCTTAAATGTAACCACCAAGTTCTGTGAATTGTTTAGTTCACAGAATGCAAAACCAGAATCTGTGCACTATGATTTCATGCTCATCCAAGGTCATTAAATTTTTTTTAAAGTGTTATTATTAAATAGATAAAATTATAAAAGAAAAATTTTAAACACCCAAACATTTGTGAGTCTCCATAGAGAAATACAATCCACAGGTTTTCATATATGAAATGCTACAAGTATGACATTAAAGACCCATAATTTTATCTTACGAGATACTTATAGAAAGTGGGAAGCAGACTAAACCTGTAATGACGGATGTATCTTTTCTACATGATTTCTGTTAATACATGTGAGGATTTATGTGAGGGTGAGGGTGCGTTTGTGAGGGTGTGCAGACTGGTTTAAGAAAAATTGCAGTGCATACAACTGAGCTACGTAATTGGAATAAAATCTCTTAAGGATATATCCTTAAGAAGGGGCCTTCTCTACAGAAATTTATTTTCAATCCTTTAATCACTAATCTCTCCAAGTGTTTTGTGGTACCACTGACATGTAATTCCTTTGCATACTTTGCCATGTTCTACAGAACTGCACAGAACATGCTCAAGAGATTTTTCCAGTGGTCAAGTATGGATGTTAGAGCTGGACTGTGAAGAAAGCTGAGTGCCAAAGAATTGATGCTTTTGAACTGTGGTGTTGGAGAAGACTCTTACGAGTCCCTTGGACTGCAAGGAGATCCAACCAGTCCATCCTAAAGGAGATCAGTTCTGGGTGTTCACTGGAAGGACTGATGCTGAAGCTGAAACTCCAATACTCTGGCCACCTCATGCAAAGAGTTGACTCACTGGAAAAGACCCTGATGCTGGGAGGATTAGGGGCAGAAGGGGACGACAGAGGATGAGATGGCTGGATGGCATCACCGACTCGATGGACATCAGTTTGGGTGAACTCCAGGAGTTAGTGATGGACAGAGAGGCCTGGCATGCTGCGATTCATGGAGTTGCAAAGAGTCGGACATGACTGAGCAACTGAATTGAACTGAACTGAACAGAACACGTTGAAGAGATTTTTCTTCTTAAGGAGAGGAACAACCAAGTGTCAACACCCACTAGTAAGGACATTTATACACAGTATCCTATTTTCATACCACTATGTGAACTATGTATCAGTGCCCACATCTCTTACAAATAAACAAACTAAAAATCTGGCTAAAAAGTCTTGCTCAGATAAACAGCAGGGCTAAAATTAACTTCAAGTTTTCAAGTCCTATATTCTTTTCATTGCACTACTCTTAAAGGTTTTTCCCAAGAATGTCTTAATGCACAGGTTGTCAGAAGTAAGACTGTAACTACAATTATAGTAAGAATAGCTATGATTTAGTGTATTGGCCATCTGGCTCTATACTATCTCAAATACTTTCTATTTTTCTCCAAAAAACAGAGTGACTAGTCAATTTTAAAATCAGATTTTTCTTAAATGTAACCACCAAGTTCTGTGAATTGTTTAGTTCACAGAATGCAAAACCAGAATCTGTGCACTATGATTTCATGCTCATCCAAGGTCATTAAATTTTTTTTAAAGTGTTATTATTAAATAGATAAAATTATAAAAGAAAAATTTTAAACACCCAAACATTTGTGAGTCTCCATAGAGAAATACAATCCACAGGTTTTCATATATGAAATGCTACAAGTATGACATTAAAGACCCATAATTTTATCTTACGAGATACTTATAGAAAGTGGGAAGCAGACTAAACCTGTAATGACGGATGTATCTTTTCTACATGATTTCTGTTAATACATGTGAGGATTTATGTGAGGGTGAGGGTGCGTTTGTGAGGGTGTGCAGACTGGTTTAAGAAAAATTGCAGTGCATACAACTGAGCTACGTAATTGGAATAAAATCTCTTAAGGATATATCCTTAAGAAGGGGCCTTCTCTACAGAAATTTATTTTCAATCCTTTAATCACTAATCTCTCCAAGTGTTTTGTGGTACCACTGACATGTAATTCCTTTGCATACTTTGCCATGTTCTACAGAACTGCACAGAACATGCTCAAGAGATTTTTCCAGTGGTCAAGTATGGATGTTAGAGCTGGACTGTGAAGAAAGCTGAGTGCCAAAGAATTGATGCTTTTGAACTGTGGTGTTGGAGAAGACTCTTACGAGTCCCTTGGACTGCAAGGAGATCCAACCAGTCCATCCTAAAGGAGATCAGTTCTGGGTGTTCACTGGAAGGACTGATGCTGAAGCTGAAACTCCAATACTCTGGCCACCTCATGCAAAGAGTTGACTCACTGGAAAAGACCCTGATGCTGGGAGGATTAGGGGCAGAAGGGGACGACAGAGGATGAGATGGCTGGATGGCATCACCGACTCGATGGACATCAGTTTGGGTGAACTCCAGGAGTTAGTGATGGACAGAGAGGCCTGGCATGCTGCGATTCATGGAGTTGCAAAGAGTCGGACATGACTGAGCAACTGAATTGAACTGAACTGAACAGAACACGTTGAAGAGATTTTTCTTCTTAAGGAGAGGAACAACCAAGTGTCAACACCCACTAGTAAGGACATTTATACACAGTATCCTATTTTCATACCACTATGTGAACTATGTATCAGTGCCCACATCTCTTACAAATAAACAAACTAAAAATCTGGCTAAAAAGTCTTGCTCAGATAAACAGCAGGGCTAAAATTAACTTCAAGTTTTCAAGTCCTATATTCTTTTCATTGCACTACTCTTAAAGGTTTTTCCCAAGAATGTCTTAATGCACAGGTTGTCAGAAGTAAGACTGTAACTACAATTATAGTAAGAATAGCTATGATTTAGCAAAGTTCTATTAAATACCAGTGTAACAGAAGATCCTTTAATGCATCCAACAACCTCACAGGCTTTTATTAGATTCACTTCAGATGAAGAAACTGAAGTTAAATGGCTTGTTCCAAGTCAAACAACAAATCGGGATTAACCTTGTTGTGTATGGTTCCTGGGCTGGACCTGTTCCACCAACCCGTACCTAGGAGACACCCTAGCCCCTTCGAGTACTTGCTATAAAGTTTTCAAGAATACCATTTTGATCATGTCAACCTTCTGCTTAAAGTGGCATTAAACTGTAAGATGAAGTTCCATGTTTCAGCAAGCACTTCACCAGCCACTCTTCAGTCTCATCCCTGACCCCTCTCTGGGAAGTACCCTGCAATCTACCAGATTATCCGACATGCTCTCTCAGGCCTCTGCAATTCGGCCACTTCTAAACCTTCATTCACTTATGGCTAGCTCAACTGTCCCCTCTTTGTGAAGCTATCCCTGATTCCCAATGCTCAGACAGACAGATGCACCCCTCTGCTGTGTTCTCACAGGCCCTTTGCCAAAATTCTTACATGTAACATGGGATTGTAATTACTGTTCATTTTCCTTATTCCCACTACACCAGTGGCAACGCTGAATGTGGAGACTGTGTTTACTCATTTTATATCCCCATCCAGTACCTGTCACACAGATGGGACTGAATAGATAATAAATGAGTATGCATACAGACACATAAAAACATTACATTTAGTTACCAAGAGAATAGTATTGAGGACATCATTATTCAGTGGTGATTCTTCCACACCTCTGTGTTTCCGTATTTTCTTCTTTGCAGTGTGCACCATGTTAGAGACTGATAATTTATGAATTGGAACTGTTGCAGGCTCTGTCAACTTTGACAAAGCATGAGTTATATCAGCAATTTCTATAAAAAGAACAGAAACGAATACATATTACATCACCAACCTTAGCAGGTTAAAGTGATGAATAAACTGATGACTGTACAGAATACTTTAGTCACTCTTTTCATCAGTGACTTTTCATTAATACACATGTTCTGCTTTATATAGATGCATGATTAACAAAGGTGTAACAATTTCTGCCCAGAACTTCAAAAATAAACCTCTAAAACTCTTGTTTTTTTAAAGTATCTTACATTTTCTTATTAATCACACAATGTTTTAAGCTCAGGGTATAGCCAAGAGAAAATGGTAGCTGTTTAGTTCATAAAAACGTGATTCCCTAACATAACTTGAATGAGAAAAATAGATGAAGAGTTGCTAGAAAATGTATGAAAGAGTTAGACATGTGAAAATAACTTTAAAAAAGAGAAAAAGTTAAGTCACCTCTCCCTTCTTCCTCAAATGTGGATCGTCCAAGAATCTCATCAGTTGACTCCTTTCGACGGCAAATTTTAAAAAATTCAGCAACAAAATCACCTACACAGAAAAAATGTTATTCATTTTTTTTTTTTGTTACTCATTTTTGAAATGTAACTGGAAGAAGTCAGTCCTATACATAAAGATACATGTCTTTTCACAAAAGCTATTAACTAACATATTGCTTTCCTGGTGGTTCAGATGGTAGAGTCTGTGGCGCAGGAGACCTGAGTTCAACCCCTGGGTCGGGAAGATCTCCTGGAGAAGGAAATAGCAACCCACTCCAGTATTCTTGCCTGGAAAATTCCATGGATGGAGGAACCTGGCAGGGTATAATCCATAGAGTCGCAGAGTCAGACATGACTGAGCGACTTCACTTTTACTTTCAACATATGGCAGAAAAAAACATTCAAGGGAACTCTACTCAGTGCTCTTCACTGACCTAAGTAGGAAAGGAATTTTAAAAGAAGAGATATATGTATACATGTAACTGATTCACTATGCTATACAACAGAAACACATTATAAAGCAACTATATTCTAATAGAAAAAAAAAAATTGAACTCTTGCATGATGTATCTGCCCTTCCCATCAAGAGGTTGATGTCTGAGCAGGGCCATGAGATTAGTCTTGACCCAGTATAAAAAAAAAATCAGAGACATTTGCCACTCCTGGTGCAATTCTGGTCATAAAAATGCATTAAGTTTGACATTAAAAAAAGAAAGAAAGAAAGAAAAAGAACCATTCAGTTTCTCCACCCAATGCAAAAACAATCCCATTTCAAAGGTAGCCTTGCTTTTACTGTCCCTCTATGTCCCAGGATATTAAAAATTTTTTCTTATAATTCCCTCTAGAATGAAAGGAAAAATAATTGGACATAGTAATATTAAGCACTTACTATTGGCTTGAATAAGGTAAATATTATCATTTCTCATGAAGTTGGTGGACCTAGGATTTAAAACAAAGTCTATCCAACTCTAAAACATTTCATATCAACCCTCTACCTACCTCCCAATGTTCTTATTGTTTTACTCACCAAGTTGTGTCTGACTCTCTGCAACCTCCTGGGAAGCCTGCCAGGCTCCTCTGCTCATGGAATTTCCTAGGCATGAATACTGATGTGTAGCCATTTATTCTCCAGGACATCTTCCCAACCCAGGGATCAAACTCACGTCTTCAGCATCTCCCGCTTTGGCTGGCAGATTCTTTACCACTGAGCCACCAGGGAAGCCTCACTACTTCCCTATGGCAGGAATTTTACCTTATATATGTAAATGCTAATTAGCATTTAATGAATAACATGATGAATGATACAGTGCTCAGGAAAAAAAAGTTTTACGGAAATGCCCCAATACTGTCATCAATAAATAGTAATAACTCCATCAGCTGAATGACAACGTATTACACTGTATAAAATAAATGTGGCATGGATGAACCCAGAAATGGAGAAAATAATTTTCACATCCACTAAATATAAGAGAGAAAAAGATTGAAAAGAGGAGATAGGTTCAGAAGACTTCATGAGAGAGACATTATCTACAAAAGCAGGAAGAGAAAGATAATTCTAGATATGGGATATAATAATAATAATATGACCTGAAGAGTGAATGCTAGTTTTAAAAGTATTTCTATAATGTTACAGAAATGTTCTATGTGTTCTAAATGTTATACAAATACATTTCTATAATGTTATATCAGGGTTTCCCTGATAGCTCAGTTGGTAAAGAATCTGCCTGCAATGCAGGAGACACTGGTTCGATCCTTGGGTCAGGAAGATCTGCTGGAGAAGGGATAGGCTACCCATTCCAGAAGTCTTGGGCTTCCCTTGTGGCTCAGCTGGAAAAGAATCTGCTTGCAATGCAGGAGACCTGTGTTCAATCCCTAGGTTGGGAAGATTCTCTGGAGAAGGGAAAGGCTACCCACTCCAGTATTGGCCTGGTGAATTCGATGGACCGTATAGTCCATGGGGTTGCAAAGAGTCACACACGACTGAGTGACTTTCACTTTCACATACTGTTATTTCACTTCAACCATCCCTATCACATGTACAAGATTATTTACACCTCTTTTCCTCTATCAGAAAATACATCTGCAGATACAATACAGAGCCCTACAGAAAGGCTCTAATAAGATCACCAAATTCAGTGTTCATCCTTGTCATATACTGCAAGTGTAGAGGGATGACAAAAGACAAAAAGGAGCTCCACTAACCAGAATGGAAGAAGCAGAGTATGCCACAGGAGGAAAAAAAGAAGTGACGTAAAGCATTAGGAAAATAAAACTCAGATCTGGACAACGTAAGAGAATTTTGAGGTGTAGACTGGTTAAAACTAAGTGACAAGAAAGTCTGCTAGTATTATTTAAGAATAACCAGAAGGAGTCACTGCTATTGACAAAGATTAATTTTTAATGATGTTAACTGAGGAGGTCACAATGTAAAAAACTTAAAAAATATTTTCAGAAAGGTGAAATAAAGCATAAAGAATACATCCAGTGTTTCTGATCTGGAGAATAGATAAATACGTGGTATTTCGGAAAAGGAACATAAATATCTTACCTAGTAAACACTGAGGATTATCAGCTTTTCGAACTCTAACAGACCAATGGGGAGCCTGCATAGGATCCAAATCACTAAAATGCAAAATGATAAACATAAGATCCTATTTACTGCAAAGTTCATAAATTTACCAAAATGCAGTCTTAATGAAAACATTATATAGAAGGACAAGCAATCCATTTTGCCTCCCTTAAACTTATTGCTATTCACATGCAGAAGACCATTTAGATGAGTTTTTAAAAATAAAACCTTAAGACAAAATTCTTAGATAAAAAAATACAAAAGAAAAAACCAAAATCAGAACTAATCAAAAAGTATAAAAATGATTCTGATCAGGTAACATACAATGATACCCTAACAAGAATATTTTAGAAATAAAACAAAATGAGAAATGAGAAACAAGCAAAAATGTACAATAATCCTAATCTGTTTTTTATTACACTATTTATTAATAAAAAGAAAACTATAAAAATTTGCACAAGATCAAGTACCCCATTTTATGATTTTTTTTCCTCCTGTCTAGATTCTGATCTCACTTGTTATATTTGGAGAATACAGAAGTCAAAACAGTCAATTACTTCATTTCTCTGCTCTTCGGTGATGCTTGACTAATCTGAATCTGTAAGCACAGCTAGGAATTCACACTGGGCCAGCACTCGACAACAATGCAGTGTAACCCAGGAGATGTGTATAAGAGACAGAGATAAAGTACCCCATTTCTCAATTAAACAGATTATGCTGCATTCGCTTAATGGGATATTATGCAGTACTTTACAAATTAACAACACAGATCTACATCTATTTAATGAATAAATGTATTACATGAATAAAGCAAATCTATATATAAATTTATACTTTAAAAAGAAATACTCTTAAATGCTAACTGGTTATTTTTTAAGTAATAGAATTGTAGGTAATCTTTCTTCTTTATATCCATCTAAATTATCTGATTTTAAAAGCTTGTGTTACTTTTACCATCAGAAAATAGAACACATTTATTTTAACTATTTTTTAAAAAGTGTCCTATTTCTCACTGTTTTGCATCAAGCTTGAGAAGATACCAAAATTACATTCCTCTTTCCCCACATTCTTCTGGGAAGGGCTCGCTGCAATTTTCAATTTTTTCCTGTGCAATTTTTCCATTGCATGGGAGCATATGATATGGATGTTTTGTTATTTATGGCATTTAATGATCAAATGTTCTTCCTACATATTTTAATGACCATCATCTCTTAAAAGTCCTTATCCACTGTTCTTACCAGCTACAAAAAGTTCAACAGAATTATGCACTGACTCTCAAACTAACTAGAGACATCTTCGCTAAGCCCAAGTAAGATTCACACTGCTCATTACCCTGGAACTAAGGATCCTGTCTCCAAAGTCCACAGCTTAAAACACATTTCTAATATACATCAGTCAGTCTAAAAACTGATCTTTAAAAACAAAAGCAAACAACCATATCAGAAATTGATTCAAAGAAAAATTGCTAACCCACTGGGCAGTTAGTCTTTTGAAATCTGTGACTCTCAATGTACTATTTTTAACATACTTACGAATAAACATCATTATCCACAATGATACCTTCAGTCAGGTGAGGCCATGTAGTTGCTAAATGGAGTTCACTGAAACAAAACACACAACATAGTGAAGCTTTAATGATGTATATATACTCTGATTCAACAATTCTACTTCTAGAATTGTATTCTCAGTAAATAACCGGAAATATGCCCAAAAAAAGTATGCTAAAAATGTTCATGATTTGTAATATAATAAAACTGCAAGCACCTGGTTTAGCAATTGGTGGAATATTAATGTCTGCAAGAAAAAACCATGCTATACATAATAACCAAAAAGTATAAGTAAACAAAATGTTTGTCAGTTGATGAGTTAAGTAAAATGCAGCCCTATTCCACAGGACAGCATATTATATGGCCACAAAAAGCAACGATACATTGATTCACGCTACAACCTGGATGAACCTCTAAAAGATGCTAAGTGAAAAGGCCAGATACAAAAGGTCCCATATGGTATAATCCAACCTATATGAAATGTCTGGAAAAGGAAAACCCATATAGGCAAAAGGACATTAATATCAGTCTAGAGCCAGAGGCCCTAGGGAG
>SJYC01025512.1:0-12145 GCA_006408675.1 Madoqua kirkii | reverse complement strand
AGTGAACTCTAGGAGTTGGTGATGGACAAGGAGGCCTGGCATGCTGCGATTCATGGGGTCGCAAAGAGTCAGACACAATTGAGTGACTGAACTGAACTGAACTGAATACATGAAGTGTATTATATATGTTTTACATATTACTTTAAAGCCTCTTTTACTTCTTAAGCTACAGAGGAAAAAGAAAAGATGGACAGATTATTACATGTAGATCTCTATTTCCAGCACTACATTTATTTCAGGAGGCTGCAGTATTATAAAACACAGTAAAATCAATATCAAATAGAATTTTTAAAGTCCCATAATTCAAATGATATAATGAAAGTCACACCTAATGGGATCTTCACAGGCACCAAATGGTAACTTGCCAAATTCCAGGCCTCCCACTTCTCCTCCTACAAGGGCATCTATATCTAAAGAAGAAAAAAAAATTTCCACAAGTTAGCCAAAAGTGGAAAATAAAGAATTTAAATTTAGTTATGTCAACCTTTTGAGAGATTACAGATTTAAAACTATCTACATTAAGATACAGCAAGTTAGAAAGCAAGCTATCAGATATTAGACTTCCTCCAAGAATGTTAGAGTAAAAAAAAAGGAAAGTTATAGTAAAAGGATACATTTAATTCCTGTTTGTAAAGTGCTGTATTCAAGCCTGCATTCTAAATTTTACCCTTCTGAAACAGTCCTTAAATACAATTCAAGAGGATATTATTCTTGTAAATTTAAAAAATTTTCTAAGTATGTGATTAATGTTATCTAACAGAACAATTAAATAAGTATTAAAAATTTAATCATCAACCTACATTCATCAGTTTTGCTGTTAATAATTTCAGAATAGCCCATATGAGTCATCATTAATAAAACTTTAAGCAGACAGTTCATGGAAATATCTGAAGCACAGAAAAGAATTTCCATTCCATTATGAATGGTATCTGAGACTAGAGGAAAATTTAGAAGGTAAATCACCCCTTAGTTTCATCCCTCTTGAAGAATAAACACTTCTAAAAGACGTCAAAAAGATTTGTCTTCAAAGTAATACAAATGGTTGTTTTTAATTATTCACACAACACTGTGAATTACTAAAGTCTACTGTTGAGTTATGAACACTTACAGATTCACTAAAATCTGCTTGACGAATACCTACACCCTAACTAAATTAATAAAATTAGCATTAAATATGGTTCAATTACTTGAGTCAGTAAATTTTCTCAAAACAATTCATTCCATTTTGAATGGTATCTGAGACTAGAGGAAAATTTAGAAGGTAAATCACCCCTTAGTTTCATCCCTCTTGAAGAATAAACACTTCTAAAAGACGTCAAAAAGATTTGTCTTCAAAGTAATACAAATGGTTGTTTTTAATTATTCACACAACACTGTGAATTACTAAAGTCTACTGTTGAGTTATGAACACTTACAGATTCACTAAAATCTGCTTGACGAATACCTACACCCTAACTAAATTAATAAAATTAGCATTAAATATGGTTCAATTACTTGAGTCAGTAAATTTTCTCAAAACAATTCATTCCATTTTTTCAACTAAAGAATGCTTACAACGGAGATCAAAATAACTAGTTTTATTATAAAATGTGAATTAAAGAACTTCAAAATTTATAATAAGCACATGTTTAAAATCCGTGAGCTAGGGCTTCCATGGTGGCTCAGTGGTAAGAATCCACCTACCAATGTGCAGGAGGCACTGGTTTGATCCCTGATCTGAGAAGATCCCACGTGCCACAGAGCAACTAAGCCTATGCGCCACAACAAGAGAAGGCAGCGCAAGTAAAAAGCAGCCCTGCCTCGCCACAACTAGAGAAAAATCTGAGCAGCAACCAAGACCCAGCACAGTCAAAAATAATTTTTTAAAAAACTTAGCAAGCTAAAAATTATTACTGGACTATAACTGTATAAAATTTTAATTAAATTAAAAGGTGAAAAGCAACACTGTAGAATCAAGGATGATGCGACTTGGAGTTTGACCAGGATTTAAATGTGAACTCTAGCACTTGGTGACCATGTCACCTTGCGTCAGTTACTTTTGTTTTCTAAGAAAAATAATACTTGTCTCATAAAGTGAAGTGAAGTAAAGTGAAATGAAAAGTCACTCAGTCGTGTCCGACTCTTTGTGACCCCATGGACTGTATAGTCCATGGAATTCTCCAGGACAGAATACTGGAGTGGGCACCCTTTCTCTTCTCCAGGGGATCTTCCCAACCGAGGGATCGAACCCAGGTCTCCCACATTGCAGGTGGATTCTTTACCAGCTGAGCCACAAGGGAAGCCCAAGAATACTGGAGTAGGTAGCCTATCCCTTCTCCAGTGATCTTCCTGACCCAGGAATCGAACCAGGGTCTCCTGCATTGCAGGTGGATTCTTTACCAACTGAGCTATGAGGGAAGTCCCACTTGTCTCATAAGTAAATGAGAATTACATCAAACAGTACATAAAATGCACAGTGTCTAGCTCATATTACATGTTCAGTCTCTTCCCCTTAAAAGGGAAAACATTAAAAATTTATGTGACTTTCAACACACTGAGGAAGAAGTTAATATTTTGATACTTGCAACAGAACATTAACAAAGACATTATTTGCAATCAGAATTATAATGTTAAGATTCTGATTCTTGGACTTCTTAGATCATCAACAGACCATACTATCTGGGGATATCATTAAAATCTGACTATTAATAGAATGACTTTTGAAAAAAGGAAAAGGAAGGTTGGAACTGAAACTTCGAAACTAGAAGTCAACTATAAACTGTCTGGTGGGTATTGTTTAAGAACTAAAATTACTAAGACAAACATTTGAGTCTTCTAATATAAATCTCAGTTTAAGCTTTAATTTCCCTCTGCTGTGGTTTAGATGCAGTTCTCTTATCGGACATTAAGAATTTAAAATTATTCAGTGGTATTATAAAATGGTAGTAGTACATATAACCACCAAAAGCTAAATGTACTACGTTAATTTTAGCATCATCCTAAAACTATCAATTTACTATTTTCAATCTTATAAAAAACAACCAACCACTTGGAACAAAAATAAACAGTAAAGAATTTTCACATTTTATTAAAATGTAATTCTCTCTGAGGGAGGTAGAATGAAAAATGTTCTCAGGCTAATAAAATTCTTCTATGATTTTTAAGTTGATACTAAATTTCTTACTAGATATATTTGAATATAATTACACTTATATGTGAGAGAAAACATCCAGGAACCTAAACCTCACTTACTTAGGCTAAATGTACATCAGGCTGAGCTTTCCTAAAACTTAAGATAATGTCTGTTTATATCTGCGTTCTGGCAGGGACAAATTTTTATAGGCTAAAAATTAATGACTACTAAATAAATCGGTGGAAGCAGTGTCAGACTTTATTTTGAGGGGCTCTAAAATCACTGCAGATGGTGATTGCAGCCATGAAATTAAAAGACACTTACTCCTTAGAAGGAAAGTTATGACCAACCTAGATAGCATATTCATAAGCAGAGAAGTTACTTTGCCAACAAAGGTCAGTCTAGTCAAGGCTACGGTTTTTCCATTGGTCATGTATGGATGTGAGAATTGGATTGTGAAGAAAGCTGAGTGCCAAAGAATTGATGCTTTTGAACTGTGGTATTGGAGAAGACTCTTGAGAGTCCCCTGGACTGCAAGCAGATCCAACCAGTCCATCCTAAAGGAGATTAGTCCTGGGTGTTCTTTGGAAGGACTGATGCTAAAGCTGAAACTCCAATACTTTGGCCACTTCATGCAAAGAGCTGACTCATTGGAAAAGACCCTGGTGCTGGGAGGGATTGGGGGCAGGAGGAGAAGGGGTCGACAGAGGATAAGATGGCTGGATGGTATCACTGACTTGACGGACTTGAGTCTGAGTGAACTCCGGGAGCTGGTGATGGACAGGGAGGCCTGGCATGCTACAGTTCATGGGGTCGCAGAGAGTCAGACAGAATTGAGCGACTGAACTGAACTTAAATGAATCAGTACATCAATGGCAAAGTAGGTAAGATGATTTTCATTAATTTTTATAAAAACTTGAGTTAAAGTAAAATTTTCTACAGCTCTTTCCAGCATGTGTGTATGTATACATTTTTTTTCTTTTCTGCTTTCCTTATTTAGCCCTCTTCTTCAAACTCTACTCTCTATAAGGTTCTATGCAAGTCTGTTCTCAGCATAGGAGAGAGGTTTCTCTTCTTATAGTTTGAAAGCAGACATTTTAATCATTCATTACATACTAATTTTCAGCACATAATGTTCCACAGCAAGGGAATGCTTATAAATAATATTTTTTTCAAAGACAGATTGTCAAGTAGAGAGTAACTGACAATTAGAGTAATTGTCTAGAGTAATTCTAGAGCTGTCTTTGGGAAAACCTACAATTTTCAAGAGAAAAAAAGTGATAAGGGCAATGAAATTAGCAACACTATATACATTAAAAATGAGTTACAAATATTTCAAACACTTGAAACACACTGTTAAATACTTTTAATTTCTAAATATAGTTCTAAATTATCTCACCCGGAGGTTGCTGAGGCCAAAAATACTGCTGCCAATCCTGAAGAACATAGGTAAACCGTATAGCAATATTAACTGGAGGCAATGGAGTTAGAGGACATCCCTAAGAAGTAAATGAAAAAGACAATATCATGAAATGTTAGTACCCTTGTAATATAAGACACAAATTTCAAACTACTGAAATAGATGAATTACTACCATTATGACATGGGGATTTTCAGGTTATAGTGTTAGATATGACACACATAAACCATCCATAAAAAAATGTATGTATGACATTCTAGCCATGAAAAAGAAAACTAAGTCACTGAAGTTACTAGAGCCAAAGGTGCGGAATTTAGGAAATCATTTTCATAGGGGAAATTCTCATAGCCTAAAACTTCAAGAGATAAATTAATGCCAGTGAACAAATTAAAATAAAGCTGCTTAACTATTTGACATGAATCATAGCAAGAGCCTCCATGACCCATCTCCTAGAGTAATGGAAATAAAAACAAAAATAAACAAAAGGGACCAAATTAAACTTAAAAGCTTTTGTACAATAAAGGAAAGTACAAGCAAGGTGAAAAGACAACCCTCAGAATAGGAGAAAATAATAGCAAAGGAAACAACTGACAGAAGATTAATCTCCAAATTATACAAGCAGCTCATGCAGGTCAATACCAGAAAAACAAACAATCCAATCAAAAATTGGGCAGAATATCTAAACAGACATGTCTCCAAAGAAGACATACAGAGGGCCAACAAACACATGAAAAGATGCTCAACATCACACATTATTAGAGAAATGCAAATCAAAACCACAATGAGGTATCATCTTACACCAGTCAGTATGGCCATCATCAGAAAGTCTACAAACAATAAATGCTGGAGAAGGTGTGGAGAAAAAGGAACTCTCATGCACCATTGGTAGGAATGCAAATCGATAACAGCCACTATAGAAAACAATATAGAGATCCCTTAAAAAACTAGGAATAAAACTACTATATGAACCAGCAATCCCACTACTGGGCATATACCCTCAGGAAACCATAACTGAAAAACACACATGTACCCCAATGTCCACTGCAGTACTATGTACAATAGCTAGGATACGGAGGCAACCTAGATGCTCATCAACAGATGAATGGATACAGAAGTTGTGGTGCATATACACAATGGAATATTACTCAGCTATAAAAAGGAGCACATGAGTCAGTTCTAACGACGTGGATTAATCTAGACCCTATTATACAGAGTGAAGTCAGAAAGACAGATTTTATATATTAATGCATATATATGAAATCTAGAAAGATGGTACTGATGATCCTATTTACGGGCAGCACAGGAGACAGCTACAAAGAACAGAATTTTGGTCACAGTGGGAGAGGGAGACGGTGGGAAGACTTGAGAGAGTAGTACTGAAACATATAAATGACCAAATGTACAACAGCTAGCCAGTGGGAATTTGCTGTATGATGCAGGAAACCCAAAGCCAGTGCTCTGTGACAGTCTAGAGGGGTAGGTGGGGAGGGAGGTGGGAGGAAGGTTTAAGAGGGAGGGGACATGTGTATGCCTGTGGCTGATTCATGTTGATGTACGGCAGAAACCATCATTATATAGTAAAGTAATTATCCTCCAATTAAAAATAAATTAAAAAAAAAAAAGAAATAAACTTTCAAAATAAAAAAAAGCTGTTTAAACTACTACCAGGAAGAGAAATTACATTTATTAAGTAAAATACTATTTCAAAATATCTTACACAATTTTAATTACACAAATATAATTTCTTACTAGTCTCTTCAGCCATGTTGAATGCAAAAGAAAAAATGTGGATCATTTTTTTAATCATCTTTTAAATAAAGTAAAACTGCTATAAAATGTAAAACTAGGTTTAAGATGTCTTTTTTCCCTTTGAAATGAAAATAAACTCAAACCAGTCTTGAATATTTAACTAAAATGTCAGACTGTGACAAATGGTCACTCATGCAAAATAGTTTATATTAATGAATCAGAAAATTAAGATCTATCTTTATACTCATTAATAATAATAAAAATTAATAATATCAATGGCACCCCACTCCAGTACTTTTGCCTGGAAAATCCCATGGATGGAGGAGCCTGGTGGGCTGCAGTCCATGCGGTCGCTAAGCGTTGGACATGACTGAGCGACTTCACTTTCACTTTTCACTTTCATGAACTGGAGAAGGAAATGGCAACCCACTCCAGTATTCTTGCCTGGAGAGTCCCAGGAACGGGGGAGCCTGGCGAGCTGCCGTCTATGGGGTCGCACAGAGTTGGACACAACTGAAGCAACTTAGAAGCAGCAGCAGTAGCAGTAGCAGCATCATATCCAAACATCTCATGATCTCAGCTTCCTTTAATAATGGTTAAGCTATATTAATGTGGAATAAGAATTAAATATGCATAGGCATGACCTAGTGAGCTTGTGAAAATGTAGATTCAACAATATCCTGCATATCTACCCAGTTTCCAGGTGTTTCTGATTCTGCTGGTCAGAAGAAATAACATAGACCCTTTAGCTCAGCATCAGTAGCTATAAATGTCATTAGTAACTTTAACTGAATACAAACTCAATCTCAAGATAGGCTGCCAAAAAAGAGAGCTAATTCAGTTTTGGGCTCCTGCGTCCTACAGAAGCAAGGTAAGATTCTAGCTGGTCAGAAATAATTACTTTTTACATAAGTTTAGGTACCAAATGAGTATTCACCAGTAATTCTAGACCAGTAATGATCTAGCAACCATAATGAGGTCACTTTGACACATCACCTCTGCTCCAGTCACATAGCAACGTTGGCAAATAAGAAAGAGATGACCAAAAAGAACAGCCAGGATCAAACATGACTTAATTATCTTCACGAACCCTAGAAAAGGTATAGAAAAGGTACAGAAAACTAAAAGTATTAAGTGGGACCCAAGACATATGCTTGCTAAGTTCCAAAAGACAGCCAGGATTATGGACTGCATTAAAGCCCAGACTGAGGGTACTACAAGACTCTCTGCTTACGGCAGACATATGGACAGAGTACTCTAGCTTGGGGCAGAGGCTGTGCTGGAAGGTATCAGGCTGGAAAAAATTGTGTGATCTGGGGAAAAACCCACTCCTATGATCCAAGCATCCAGGCTTCTCTGGTGGCTCAGGGGTTAAAGCGTCTGCCTGCAGTGTGGAAGACCTGGGTTCAATCCCTGGGTTGGGAAGATCCCTTGGAGAAGAAAATGACAATCCACTCCAATATTCCAGCCTGGAGAATCCCATGGACGGAGGAACCTAGTGGGCTACAGTCCAAGGGGTCGCAAAGAGTCGGACACGACTGAGCGACTTCACTCACTCACTCACTCACTCACTCACTCATTCATGATCCAAGCAAGCAATGCAATGATTCCAAGACTCCATGTGCAATACCACAGTATCAACAGTGAGCAAGAGGCTTCAAACTCCGTTTTAAGACAGGCTTCTGAAATAGTCTACAGATAAGAAGCAATCACAAAATTATAAAACCACTAGAGAAGATAGGGAAGTTTAAAACTACAAAAAGATGACATTAAAAATGAGCCTGCAAACAAAATTTCCCCAGAACATGAAGAAATAAATACAGTTCTAAGAAAGATAAATATCCAAATCAGAATATAAAACCATGAAACATAAAGAACATCTGACAGAATGAAGACTGTCTAAACTGAAAAAGGAAACACTACGGTATGAGAGCACTTTCAAACATTTAAAGGATTGTGACAAAAGAGGATTTAAATTTAAACTTTATGTGACTCCAAGGACAACTACCCTCTGCTGCCACTCTGCCAAGGAAGCCTTTTCAAAATATTAGATTCATGTGAAAATGAAATAAATTGTCACTGTGGGGCTAAAGTGTCTTGGAACACTTCCAGTAGATTCAAAGGATAATATTTATAAAGGTAGATTTATAAAGACAGTATAAGAGTTGCATATTAAGTAGTTTTATGTAATATCAATAAGGTACCCAAAACAGGTCTCAGTTATTTTAAGTCAACTCTTACCAAATCAACTTTGATATTTAGACCAGTGAGGTTTGTAAAAGTTCTGAAAGATGATGTAATAAACTGATTAGGAACACTTTTTTTTTTAAACAGTCATATTCTAAATCAGGCTTCACAAATCAGCGTGGCCCCTAGTTTCAGTAAGAAGCTGAGTTACGCAGAGGAGTAAAAGATCCATGAAAATAACTTTCACTAATGTTTTTAAAAAGAGGAATAAAACATTAATATTTGCATCTGACTAGAATTTTATCTAAAATAATTAAACATAATTGAAGATTTGGTGAGAACAAAGGAAAACTAATGGGGTAGAAATAACACATATTTGTCTTTTTCAAAAATTTCTCAAAGCAACACATGAAGAATTAAGTAGTGTTTAAGACAGCATTCAAGGCCCAGAAAGGTTGAGGGAAAAGTTGCATATAGACAGGGAACTTTCTAAAAGACATACTTCTATCATTTGTTTAAGGGAGATAATCACAAGAAACAGCTAACAATAGTTATTTTGAGGAAAGGGACTAAGGAGATAAAGAAGTTTTTACCTCTTTAATTTCTTCACCTGGTACATGTACTTTTTTAAAAAATATCAAATAGATTCATCTTTGTAGTGATAATCCTAGCCCCATGCATTTACAATCTCAACACTGAAAACATACGTTTAAGATGTTCTAATCCTAAATATTTTTCTACAAACAATATATGTTTAAAAAAAGAAATTTCAGCATTTTCTTATTTTTTTAATTTTCAAAATTTGTAAACCTTCAGAAAGGTTGCAAAGCTAGCATAATGAATACCCACATGATCTTTCTGACTGAAACTTTTGAAAGTAAACTGCAAGCATCATGGCAACTCACCTCTAAATACTTCATTCAGCATGTGATTCCTATGAACAAGGATATTATCCTATGCAACCATAACACAATTATCACACTCAAGAATTTTAACACTGATATTATTTTCTAATATATAGTCCGTATTAAAACTGTCCCACTGTCCCAACTGTGTCCTTTATGGCTATTTTGCTATGATCAAGGATCACACACTGCCTGTAGTTGTTACATCACTTTAGTCTCTTATAAGCTAAACAGCTCCCAGCCTTTGTATTGACTATCATGAAACTGCTGTTTTTTAAGAGTCTAGGACAAGCTACTTTGTAAAAGTGTAGCACAGGCCAAGTCCTCCGTATTTCTGTATAGTGTTTTTAGAGAAAAATACAGATGTACTAAGCATAACTAAGTTAGCTCTGCTACCCTCAGTCATAGCATTATAAGCCAGATTAATTTTAAGCATCAAATAGACCCTTGGGGGGAAAAATAGCAATTCAGAACCCAAAGAGTTCACATCTCAGTTGCTCATAGTCAGAGTCCCCAACAAGTAGCTACATAAAGGCCCACTCACACGGGGGAGGGTTGGCAATACTACTGTTAGAGAAAAAGGAACATAAAAAGTTAACATAGTATCTAAATGTTAACCAACCAAACAACCAAAACTACTGTACAAACTAGTTTTAACTAATTGGATATTTGTTTCTTTAGATACACACAGTAATTTTTATAATCGATTACATCTTTCTCCTAAGTAATTATATTATCAATATTAGAGAGAAATATTTCTATGAAATCAATAAAATTACTAAATTACTACTTTTATCTGGATCCCAGATAAGACAAAGTATCAATGCCAACTCACAATCTTTGATTTGAAGATATCCAGCAGACCTGATAAATGAGTATACTGATTTGGCACTTTTCGAAGATGAACCATTTCAAAATCAGTTCGGACACCAGGACCCTGACATTCACCCACATACATTCTTCGCCATTTGTGATGAATTTGCACAAAGAGTGGCACCTGGCTGTAGGATATAATTAACAAGAATAGAGTTTAAGTTCATTAAAGATTGAATAGCTTCTAAATCTCGCTTTACAGTATAACATTATTTTAATCTCAAATATCTAAAGAAATAAATAAGGAACATTTCACAGACATATTTATAACAAAGGCATTATTAGTTTCTTTCCTCCTTACACTGATAAACTGAAGAAATTATCAAGTGGCACTGTACAGTCAGAAAATTATTTTTAAATGGCTGAAAAGTCATTTAAAAAAAGGCAGAATAAAAATTTTCTTGAATAAAAGTGATCCTATCTACTAGGATTTTCAAGGTCATATTAAACTTGATTCACAGGTATTAAACAATACAAATTAAACCTACATTAGTGGTGAATTATATTTTAATCATTTGAAGATACAGTTGTTCCTCCTTATTCAAAGATTTCCATATCTGCAAATTAGCCTACTCACTAAAATCTATCTTAACTTCAAAAAATCAATACATGTAGCGCTTTCAGTCATTTGAAAACATCTGCAGAGAAACAAAACCTTCAAGTTACCTGAATGCATAGTCCTAGTTGAGGCTGAACAAGGTGACATTCTGTTATCAAGTTTTTAAATTTTTTGTAGATTTTTTTTGAATTTTTCAAATTATTTTTAATTGGAGGATAATTGTTGTGTTGGTTTCTGCTATACATCAACATGAATCAGCCACAGGTATATATATGTCCTTTCCCTCCCATCTCCCACCTCATCCCACCCCTCTAGGTTGTTACAGTGCCCTGGCTTGAGCTCCCTGAGTCACACAACAAATTCCCACTGGCTATCTCTCTTATATACGGTATATGCTTCAGTGCTACTCTCTTAATGGTCCCACCTTTCTCTCATTGTGTCTGTATATCTGTTCTCTATGTCTGCAAGCCCACTGCTGTCCTACAAATAGGTTCACCAGTCCCATCTTTCTAGATGCCATATATATGTTAATGTATGATACTTATAATGTTCTTCTCTTTCTGACTTACTTCACTCTGTAGAACAGGCTCTAGGTTCATCCACCTCACTAGAACAGACTCAAATTCATTCCTTTTCATGGCTGAGTAATATTCCACTGTGTTTAGGTACCACAACTTCTTTATTCATTCATCTCTTGATGGATATCTAGGTTGCTTTCATGTTCTGATTTTGCATCAAAATTTAAATAAACATTTAGAAGCAAAATTAAAAAACAGTACAATTTTTCCTTTTAAATATTCATGTAATATTTCAGTAAGTTTCCCTTTAGATATGTTTTCCCTGAAGAATTTGTTGTGTTCAGTTCAGTCACTCAGTCATGTCCGACTCTTTACGACCCCATGAATCGCAGCACACCAGACCTGTCTATCACCAACTCCTGGAGTTCACTCAGACTCACATCCAGAGTCAGTGATGCCATCCAGCCATCTCATCCTCAGTTGTTCCCTTCTCCTCCTGGCCACAATCCCTCCCAGCATCAGGGTCTTTTCCAATAAGTCAACTCTTCGCATGAGGTGGCCTAAGTACTGGAGTTTCAGCTTTAGCATCATTCCTTCCAAAAAATCCCAGGGCTAATCTCCTTCAGAATGGACTGGTTGGATCTCCTTGCAGTCCAAGGGACTCTCAAGTCTTCTCCAACACCACAGTTCAAAAGCATCAGTTCTTCAGCACTCAGCTTTCTTCACAGTCCAACTCTCACATCCATACATGACCACTGGAAAAACCACAGCCTTGACTAGATGGACCTTTGTTGGCAAAGTAATGTCTCTGCTTTTCAATAT